>JAGDQP010046782.1:0-15204 GCA_022664845.1 Lepisma saccharinum
TTTTAATTGACTGAAATCTTGAGGGTGATGCCCTCTATAGTAATCCTAAGTTGGTTTAAATGGGTTCACCTTCTTACTATGGAAGCCGTAATTGCTTTAAAATTACAATACTGCTGAAAGCTTGGGGATAGTATTCTATATCATCATGCCAAGTTGAAATCGGTTCAAACTGTCTCGTGTGATACACCAGTATAAATTAATTCTCTTTTAACCCAAAAATGGTAATTAAGTTAAAATTAAATTATTGCTATAAGCTTGAGAGTAGTGTTCTAAATCATAATACCAAGTTTGGTTAGAAACAGCTCACGTGATACGGAAATATATATTTATAAGCTGAATCTCCTTATCATTAGAAAAATGGTAACTGTCTTAATAAAATAATATTGGTAGAACCTGTAGACTAAAGTTCCTTACCGTCACGTCGAGTTTAGTTGGAATTTGTTTATCTCTTCTCACGTGTTGCGTGAATATTACCTTTAGTAACTGAGTTTCGTCACCATGTAAACTGAGTGGAAATGTAAATTTTTAATAGGGCTGAATTACGATGGATAGTCATCTTCATAGACATACCACATGTGAATGAGATCGGTTAAACCGTTAATGGACGAAAATTAATTTAATTTTGATATTTGTTACCATAGGAACGGTTTTCGAATAAAAATGTTATTTCGTGCAAAAGTTGTAGAATTTGACGTTCAGTCCAGAACCGCTTACACCTGACAGGTATAGCCTAACGCCTATTGTTACAGGTGGAAAGACAAAGAAAAAATAAAAGCAATAATGCCTTGAAGGATCGCTAATAAATGAAAGGAAGGAAAAGAACGAAAATAAAGATGGAAATGGAGGAAAGGAAGAAAGGAACACAGAGAAAAGAAAGACAAGAGATGAAAACGAAGAGTGAAAGGTAAAAAATGGAGGAAGAAACTAAAGAATGGAGGAAGAAGAAAGCAGGTAAAGGAAGAAATAGAATAGAAGATAAAAGCGGAAATAAGGAAATAAAGAAAATAATAAACAATGTGGAAGCCAGTAAAGTAGAGATGAAATAATGGAATAAACACAAAGTAGAAAAGTAATAACGGAATAAACAGTGGAGAAGAAAGGAGGCAAATAATCGACATAAGAGAGAAAGGAAAGACAAAATATATAAATAAAAAAGGTACGCTAGTAGGATTGACAGAAATCTGTAATTTGTATTTCCATTAAAGAGTTAGAGTTATGTAGTATCACCATCCAAACATCCATTTTGTGTTGGCACATGTTGCGACACCAGGCAAAACAAATCTTCTCTTTAAGTCAAAGGACGAAAAACTCTTTAAAGTGTCAGCAGAAAAAGCTCTTAGCGGTATTTTAAAGTAAAATTAGTTCTCCTCTGAAACAAGGGTCTCACAAACGCTGCTGCTTGGGGAAGCATTTAAAGACGATTCATCTTAGAGAGCTGACACAGTTGAATAGCGAAAGCAGCCCAGGAGAGATTTGTTGCAGCCTTTTTTTTAAAGCAGGGGAGAATGTTAGAGATGTAAAGAGAACAGGAAGCTGTAATACATTGTTTTATTAGCAACTCTAAACCTCTATTTGCGTTCGTAATTTCTGTGTAATCATTAAAATTAATCTAGGGTAAGCAACTTAATTTGCGCGTATTACGAAAGCAAAAGAGTGCATGCATAACGTTTAGGAGAAGCTTTAATAAAAAAATTTAATACGTCGAAAAAGATGCAATTCTTAATCAGAACATGGTCTTTGAAAAATCAAAATTTTATGATTACTCAAGATTCAATATTCGCTTGCTAAAGAAACAGGGTCATGTTTAATTTAATAAACTCATGTTTAATTTAACAGAATTCTTTCCATACATAGGAATACGAGAAATAGGAGAAAAGCTAATTCTTGATTGCATCTATTAGGCCTATACAATTCTCAGATAAATTCTTGATTGCATCTCAGAATCCCGTATTTCATCCGATAATGATAAAATATATCGAATCCTTAAATTCATAGAGTTGAAAATTTCTGTACTAAATTTTCCATGACTGCGTTTCTTACCGTTCCGATGAGCGGTCATATGAGCAAATTATTCTTGTATAATTGTTGTGTCACGTAATAGTCTAAATATGTACTAACGTAATTGCCTTCTACTGCAGAGGTACTGGGAAATAAACGAGGATAAAGCATAAGGAAATTCTAAATTACATACAATTTGTACGCATGCTGAAATCAAAATATTTCCCTTGCTATATAAGTGAAGGACCGCACGTTTCTTTCAACTCAGTGTCCGCCAACAGCGATACCCTTATACCAAAGATGCTTTTTTATGGGATGAAAACAGTGGAAATTAGTCTGATTGGATGTGTAACAATTCTTTTACAGTATCCCTCACTTCATCGCTACTAGAACTTTTATCACGGATATTTCTCGCAATTAAGAACAGATGGAAATCACTGGGATCAGATTCGATGAATATAGTGAGTATCCGATAGGTTCAAATACTTTGTCCGTTGTAGCTATCATTGTAATATGAGGCTGCTATGATGGATCAGTGTCATCGTACTAAATATGACTGTTTTTCATGGGCTCAACTAGACTTGGTATTTGTTAGCATGACCTTTTTCAGTTGCACTGGATCTAAATTTCTGTATTTAACGAGGAATGAACTCTTAGCACGCCAGAAAACGTACAAAACCTTTCTCTGGGGTGTTACAGTCCTAAACTTCTTAGCAGTGAAGATTGATGGTGTACGCTATCCTTTGAAGAAAAGTCTCATCCAGTGTAACAAATCTTAATATAAGCTCCATCTTCTGAGCCTTAAAGTGAGCTTAAAGTCTCTATTTAACAAAATCCAGATACAGCGCACACGACGGTCATTTATACTGGATATTTTAACAATTATAACAACAAAGAGAAGAATCGGCTCTGGCGTTATTCAAGGTACCATCCCAGCATTTGCCTGACGTGACCGAGAAAAACCAGGGATAACCTCAGTCAGGATGAGCAGTCGCTGGTTTTGAACCTACGGCCGCTCATCATATGAGATGTTCAGTTCCTCTGCTAAATAGTAGACGCTCACATGTCCATATGTAGACGTCTGGATTCTTTTGATCATTGACAACTGATCATTGTATCACCCAACAGTTTTGGTCTTCACTGTCTGTAACATTTAGATAAGCATCGCCAGTTTATAATTGAAGAGTACAGGGAAAGAAGGGAGGATATCCATTTTTAAAACAAATAATTTGCACTCGTAGGAAGTAGTATACAATGGCAAGTAACTTCTAGGTAAGTTGCAATCCAAGAACTTAAATAATCAACAAGTTACTGCGGTTTTGGAGTAAATGTGAAGGTTAGACTTTAAATTGCATTTTACATGAAATCACGTTTCATGGACATCCCCCTTTCTTTCCCTGTATTCTCCAATTAGGTTTATATAGCCGCGCTTTTCACAAGTCACCGCCAGATCACAATGAATGTTCGTTTATGATAATACGTTCTTTCCTACTAAACGTTAAGAAACCACGTAGTTTAAGTTTTGATCCTGCAACTGTGTAACGTCCTGTTATGGTACGTTGAAGTTCTGTCTACGCTTTTAGATGAAGAAACAGTAACTTTATTTACTTTGCCACTTAGGGCATATGAACTATTAGTAGTGTTGGAATTCTTCGTGTGAGGCATTTCTCCTAAAGAAATATACGTAAATATAAGAATCAACAATAGATTCAGCTAGTTCAAAAACTTCAACTGTGAGTAATTTCTGATGAATATCTCAAAACGTGGGCTAGAATTTTCTGTCACCCTGATTTAATTAGATTAATTATCATTAAAGATGAAATCAAAGCTTTCATTTAACTAAATTAATATTTCTTTTATATATTCAGTTGATACATGCAACAATATAAACAACTTTCCTTTGAATGGTTTGATTTATAGCTGTGTTAATTCATAAATATTTAATTTCAATTATACGAGAATTAGATTACTCTGTATTAATTTACAGAGTTTAAATGTACATACTTTAATATTTACCAACGTTTGAGACTCGTTAAACTTATTTTTCGGAACGGCATTCCATAAGCATTTTATACTTTAAACATCCATTTTGAACTTCCTCCTCTCCCTCTGTGCTATCGATCTTTTACCAACGTTTAGACCTAAATCTTTAAATCTGAATGTACATAATTTCAAAACAAAAGACACTTCCACATTATTCATACGAGGGTTAAGTCATAAGTCATGGCAACATTTTTTTTTTCTTTTGGTGGGGAATAACAGGACAGATCGAAGATACACGCTGGAAACCTTATGGCATGTATTGTCGAGTGGTCCCACCAGGTGGTGTATGTCTGAGCTACACGGAGCTACACGCCCCGAAGTTCAGTACAGTAGGTGAGCGACTGTGGTCCGGAATGGAGGTCACGAAGAGTGAAAAACGTGCATAAGTGAAAGTAGTATTTTTCGCAGCAGGAATTCACGGGAATGCCACAGAGTTACGGGAAGCACTAGGTGACCGTGCCTTGCCCTGTCGAACAGGGGTGAGGTGGATACTGGATAGCGGTTTCCAACTGAGCGGCAGATCGGAAGTAGACACCCTGCCTCGTTTGAAAACAGCTATACATCTCGCTACTATTCGACAGGGTAGGGAAAGTGCACGTATGGCTTTGCGTAACTCTGTGTGGCATTCCCGTGTATTTCTGTCGCGGAGAAATGCTACTTTCACATACGTACGTTGTTCACTCTTCGTTACCTCCATTCCGGACCACTGTCACACACCTCCTGAACTTCGGGCCATGCTCAGAGATGCAGCTCTACTCACATACACCATCTGGTGGGACCACTCGACAGTACATGCCATAAGGTTTCCAACGTATATCTTCGATCTGTCCTGTTATCCCACATTGCAAAGAAAAAATAGTTGCCATGACCTCTGATTTAACCCTCGTAAAATATATTTTCACCATATCAGACCAAAAGTTCAATTCGTCCTCATTTAAGATAATCCACAGGACATCCTCTAACATGTTCTGTCCGAAGGCAAGTTTATAAACTGAATCGATGATAAATCATGGTGAAACGATGATGGCTTGCCATTGCCTCCCATCAGATGAAGATGACGTCCTGAGGACGTGATTTATAATTTAAAATGGTGTCCGAACCACTTGTACTCGCACTTGGTATCGACACATGACTCCTTGATTACAGGGTAACAAGCGTTACCAATCACCCACAGAGAACATGCTCTGAACGTTCTCTAATGCGATTAATATTTTTAAATTATTTATTGAATTTTCTATTTAAATGTTTCTAAGGATTCAGAAATTTCATACATTTCAATGCCAACATTATTCGCCACTGTAAACTTCTTGTCGCTTCAAAACCGTAAACCTCAAAAGTCATAGGAAATTCTACAAATGTAGGTGCATAAATTGCACATGCACAGATAACAAGCATTTTTACTCTCGTTGATGCATGTTTGATGTTAGTAACTCTGAGAGTTATTTTATGTTTTTTATATGGAGAAAGGTACAACAGAAACTCTGCATAGAAAAAAGCACAGCCTCCAGAGACACCACCGAGTCAACATGTCATTCAATTTGGTCGCAGAAGACTTACGTCACACTCTGACAAACAGTCATGAATCTGTGTTTTCATATGCACCCAAGTGGCAGTCGAGATACTTCATCACGTTTCTGCTTCTTTAGCTTCCTCTATGTACAGTAAACAGGTTTATTGACAATTTTGCTTCTGTAAACTTAACCTTCAGTTCTTCTTCCTCTACTGGCGCTTTCTGAAATAAAAATCTATTTTGAGTTCGTAAAATGTTAAAAGTAAATGCAATAACCAAGTTTTCTTTTTACTCTCTCTCTATATATATATGCGAGCTAAGTATACATTTTCCTGGTGATATTTTTAAAAATGCACCAATCAGACTTAGTATAAATAAGAGGCTGCAGTTTACACATCCGTTCGGAACATATATTTTTAGTAATGGGTTCTCAAAATACGTTTAAAGAAGGCAGTAATTTGCATGAACCTTGGTAGAGTTTCAGGCTAAGAAAATAAAATAAAAATATTAATAAATTACCCATATACATGTTCGAATTAATTAAGAGAATTTCACTCATCTTTACTATTTTATTCCCAATTTGAAGTTCAGTTTTTTAGTCGTTACTGAAAGAAAGAAAATCTTTCTAAATAAGGATATAAATTAATAAACTGATTGCACTCTCAACTACTAGTCAAGTACCATAGCGTTATTTTGAGTAAACTTGAGTTTGGTATGGGTTCTCCTATTTTAATTCGATATTTTCATTCGTAAGTCAAAGTGCACTATCTGTTTTAAAAGCTGCAATACATATCTTGCTGTATTTTATATTACATTCTCTTCACTTTGTAAATTGAAAAACAGCTCAACTTGCAAGTTTCCTTTCCCCAGAATTCAATAGTATGGACTTATATTTTTTTAGAGTCACTTCGTTCAATTATAAAATAGGAGGAAAGTATTTTACTATATTGTAAGTCATAAAGGTACTTAATATAAACTTCATCGACTTCTTAACTATTGATTAACTTAATTAATGTGGTGCACACTAATTGACGATCTACGTCCGTCACAAATAGGAGGAGATTACGTCCATTGGTCAATGCAACGTTCGAGGAAAGGGATGGTAAATTAAAACCCAGGGTCTCTCTTACTAAATACCACCCCGGTATTCTCTCAGTAGGATTGACAAAAGCAGAAAAAGTTTGAGTTAGAATGGCTTGTATGTCCAAGATTCGAAACTGCGCCGACTAAAAAATCATGATCTGAATTCAGTGTCCTTTGGAATCAGAAGGTGGCCTTATCTTAGGACAACCATGCATGCATCAAGACGTAGATTAAACTATATTTTTTGACATTAAAGAGCAGTAAAGGACACCTTATAACAAAATAATAGAAAGACAGTTTGTAAGATTACAACATCCCCTCAGTAATTCTAACTGAATGTCAGGATCATGCTTAGAATTGTGGTTGTCAACTTTACTTCACTCAGTAATGCAGTAACGAACTTGATCAGATAGATACAATCCTATAGTTACTGTCAATATATAATTAGAGCTTAATCAAATTGTACGAGTGTGAAGGAAATTTTGAAATCTAGTTTTGTTGGGATTTATAGCAAGACAGTGCTTCAACTCATCATTTTTTCTTCATTTGTGTGTGCTGGAAAACGGACAAGAAATGAGGCTCTTTATTTAAGATGATCCGGCATTCTCCTGCTACTGGTTGAAGTATCCAATGGAAATCTCAAGCGGAATTGCCTACCTCGGACTTGTTTCCGCTTACAAAGGGAGCAGGTCTCTCAAAGTAAGCCATCGTCTTGCAGTACTAGTCTGTGACACTAATCAGTAGAAAACGAGTACGTTTTTAGAGTATCTTCAATATTTAAATCTCTTTTACTTTTATTTATATTTATGGTTAACGTTTATATATGTATTGACTTTACATTTTCAATATCAAGTCTGTGTACTCTAAAAATAAAAGCACAGATAAGAAAGCAGCTAACATGCTAAGAAGTTTGGTAATATTCATAAGGATTAAGGTCTAGTGGTTAACGTGACAAGGTATTAATTGCGAGGCTCAAGGCCCAAAATCATCCCAAGAAGAAACAAAATTTCAAGAAAGAAATTTGGGCGTGGAACTCCAGACACAAATGTATCAGTCATAACAAACAGCTAATAGACAAAGTCTAGCAGGGAATGTGAGCCTATTGTTGCGAAATTTCAATATTAATAACATTATGTTACAGAAATATATAATTTTGCTTTATGGATATTGAATACTGTTTTTTATTTAACGACGTTTGTAACGCTCTCTGGTTATAGTGAAATATATCTTGTACCAGTATTTTAGAGAACATCTCCGGGTGGATATTATTTAATCTCCGGGAAAGGGTGCTATTTTTTTATCTCTCTGGGATGTGTGAGGACTAAGTTGAATATGCTATTACTAGTCGTAGAGAAATTTTCAGCAGGGGAGATAATTTTCTTGCTCTGAAAAGGATAATACTTTCTATAAGCCTCTGAAGGAAACATATATATATATAGATTTGTATTTATGTTCTTTAGGCATCTCAGGCTCAGACCATTTACTTGTATATACGTAGATGGATCAGAAAAAAGAATTACAACAAGTATTATGTGAATATACGAAACAGGAGATAAGTAATTGTTTGCCCGGAGATGCAACAGATGGCGAGTATCTACAACTTTACTTTTACCGTCAGTTGAGTAGTAGCCAATGCAGTGGCGAGACGCTTGAAGAATTTGTCTCCCATGGAAATGCGAGGCGTAGGCTAATATGCTTCTTGTGAGCGAGGAAGGTTCCGGCAGCGGAGATCAATTACCAACTCAAGGAAATCATCAGACACAAACGGACAGATATGTTGACTGAGGGTGTCATTTTCGTTTATGACAATGCCAGAGCCCACACGATCCGCCAGACTCAACAGTTGTTTGCTTGGAGCCACTGACCGTACAGCTAGGACTTGGCCCCCAGTGGCATTTTCCTTTATCCCCAGCTGAAAGTGCACTTGTCTGTAACATGGTTCTCGTTCGCTATGAAATCCAGACAGCTGACACGAAGTGGTTCAATAAACAACGACATGATTCTACCAAGGCGGCATCAAGTTAGTTCAGTGCTCTGATAAATGCCCCACTCTCAATTTCACAATCTACCGCTAGGCTTCTAGCCAGCGCTAAGTTTAGACCAAGTCTGACTTTGCGTATTCAAAGTAGGACTCGGCCTAAACTTAGCGCTGGCTAGAAGCTTAGCGGTCGATTGTAAAACTAAGGGTCAGTCAGCTTGGCGATTACTTGAAAAAGTGATGTGTGTATAGAATACATTCTTAGAATACATAATTAATTCATGCCCGATCATATTGTCTTTTTTCAATTGTTGTTGTAACTTTTTTTCTGACCCATCAACGTATATTCTAAATTTGTAGTTTGGCACATTTCGAAATGAATTACATGTTAGTAAAGTTGCAGTTTGATTCCTCCAATAGACTTTTAACAGTACCTAGTTGCAACTTTTGAGTTTTCGTTTCAGTTATAGTAAGTTTTTCCGACGATTTTGGAACACTCTTCTCCGAAATTCTGTACTAAAATTGGACGGATATATATATATATGATGATTACGAACTTACACAGTAGTATTTATGATGATTACAGTGACATGAAGCTCGTTCCTGACCCGATATTTATTGAACAAACTAAACATATTATAGTTTCCCACTTCCTTACATACCATGGATATAACGTTAACGTCCTAAGGACAGGACAGCTACTGCATTCATTGAATCCTTACTGGCAATCTAATTCAAAACCTCAGAATTAGATAAATGCTCGAGTAAAGTGAGCACAGCAGAAACAAATATGGATATAGGTAGTATCTAAATATATCATAGAAGTAAGAAAAATATTCCATTTTGGAACTCAGTAATAAGGAGCCATCAACTTACATATAACTGGTTGGATTAACTGGACCATCAGGTGCTGGGTATTGTCGGTCCCAAAGTCTAAGAAAACAGAAATGACGTGAAAATCAGCGATGTCAAGTTGGCGCCAGTACGCGTAAGGCCATCTCTCGTATGACTTCCTTGTGATGATAGTACCTCGGAAAATATTCTTCATCTTCCAGCCACTTTTTCACACCCTTCCAGTATATATTGGCAGCTACATTTTGTGTGCGATTTTTATTTTATGTTCTGAAAAAATGAAACAAAATATCAGGGCAGGTTTTGGTTTTGACACTTTTGACCATCTCCTTGTTAGTTACAATTGGAAATAAAAAAGCATGAAATACAAAATAAAGCAATTTTTTGGACGTCTGAGTTTTGGAATATGAATTTCCAATATCTGAATCACAACAGGCAAACTGTATATTAACAGTTTAAACATATGTTTTAAAGCTTGCTTTTAGGTTTTTTGTTTGTAATTGAATAAAATGTAATGATAATGAATTATATTTACAATTAAATTTCTTTGCTGAATGTGATTTTCTTTTGTTTCTTTACAGTATCTTGGACCTCCAATGGTGTTGACTCCAAGCAGTCCAGGCCCAGGCAGCTTGAGCTATTCGTCTGTTAGTCAAGAACTTTATGGGCTGTAAATAGAAAGAAACAATTGCTCGTGGAAGTGACAAATAAATAACTACGAGTTTCATAAACTGTTCTTCAAAACACGCCTATTGTAGTGAAGAAGTTGGGAATAACATTGTTTACATTTTTCTCGTGGCAAGAACGTGCCCGGATATTTTTGGTAATATAAAAGAGATTGTGTAAGAAAGAACTACAAAAGCAAATTATGAATGATTTTCAATTGAATCAATTTTCTAGTGGACTTCAAGCCATTTTAGTTCGTAATTAATTTATTTTTCAACTCGAAGATCAGTACTTAACTGTATGTAAAACATTGTGACGAAGTAACATAGCAGTACTATTTAAAAACCATGTAACTTAGATTTCTTTATTTTTGACACGAGATACGAGTATTGATATCAATAGGAGTGATAATGCGATTTTTTACTGCTTCAGACTATCAGATATAAAAAGCACTTGTGATTAAAACTAGTTTCGTACGAAACTGTGAACAAAACCTAATACAATCAAATAGTAACAAAAAGAACCTCTCTTTTGTGAACAGGGTACTGAAAAGTGGCCTTATCGTTGGCACAGACTAATTTAAATATACCAAAGCAGAGAACGTTAATATTATCCGTAGTAAATGAAACTAGCTACTTACAGAAGTATACAAAAAACTTTAGAGTACATTGTAAAAAGTATATATATTCACCTTCGAGACCTGAAAATTTCTATTCCATGCGCACAAATCAACTTCTATGTGGAATTATAATACATAAATTTTGTTGTAAACGTTTAACGTTAAAAATTAAAGTAATATGGTTTAATGACTTATTTTAATTCTGTATGTAGACTTAAGAGGATATTATTTGTAAGAATTCTTCATTTTATTGGTGCACAGTAACGTAATTTCTGCTTTATAGAATTTGAAGAAAAAAATACTATGTTAGAGTTTAGTTTCATAAAATTTCAAAACTAATTCAAACCAAATTCAAATCATCTTAAAACACTGAATTCACACACATTTTAGGTATAACTTAAAATGACTTTTCTTCTAGTTCAGTTGCCGTTTATTTTTATTTTCTTTCTCAATGATGATGTGTTTTTTTCATCATTCCAATGTCTAGAAAAAGTGTTAGTAAAAAATTTAAATTATTTAATAAGATAAAATGATTTCTTAAACGCACTATTCGTAACTTTTATGTTTGAAGTTAATGTATCTTGCAAGAGAGGAATATACAATAACTTCACTTTAGTCATTGTTACTATATTTTCATATTTATTATTATTTTTCGCAGTACTGACAAATGTGTTGAGTTTTCATATACATGGTGTTGCAAAATAACACCGACAAACCTATCTCACGAGATTTCTGACATGAAAATAAGGAAAAAAATCGAGAGTGCACACACGCTCTGTTTCGGCGCTATAGGCTGCCGAAACCGAGGGGAAATAAACTTGTGAGCTTGATATTTCCAATACTATTAACAATACAACTGCAGGGTCAAGGTATACTGAAAGACTTCAAACTTGCTCTATCCAATAATGCATATTCCAAAACTGTACAATGAGTGCGCAATGGATTCCTAAGAGGAAGTAGGGTATTTCCAGGTATTCTCTGGAGTGAATATGAGTGGAAATAGGCACGAATAAGACGACTTTCCGTATGATAAACGTAATTACGTATGATTACGTATAGATGATAAACGTAATCACTAGCATCTAATCGGGCAATAACAGTTCTTTTTTCGTTGAAATGTATGTAAAATACTCCTGTTTGTTACGAAACCACACATTTTGTAAAAAATCGTTCCGGAAAGGAGATATCGACTTGCCGCAAACGAATTATTATTACGAGGGTTCTTGCTGGAAGATAGTCCCATTCACACTTATTTAAACCTATATTTACTTCGGAGAATTTCTGGGAATCCCCTACTTTCTTTGGGGAATCTCTTGCGCACCCATTGCACAAGTTTGGAATATGGATTTTTGGATAGATCAGGTTTGAAGTCTTTGAGGATAACTTGACACCGCAATTGTACTGTTCATGGTATTGGAAATATCATGCTCTAAAGTTCACATTTACAGGTTTTCGGCACCCTATAGCGACGAAAACAAGCATTTGTGCACCCTCGATTTTCTATATCTTTTGTCTTATTTTCATATCAGAATTCTACTGAGGTATGTTGGTCGATGTTATTTGCAACATTTTGTATTTTTGTAAACAATATATAAACCACATTCCACTTCTCAACAAAATTATTCATCGTCTTTTAAATAAAATCATGTATTATAATCCCGCCAGTTCGTTAGTATTCTTGTACGTACTACTGTCGAAGTTTATTTCATTTTTTGTTTGATTTCTTTATTAAGTTGGGTTATATTAAAGCCTCTTTGTGTTACGTGTTCTTCCAAAGTTTGATTTCCGTTGCTCTTTCTTTCTTTCTTATGATGACATTGCTATGCTTCTTGTTCTTCCAAAGTTTTATTTTAGTTCCTCTTTCTTTAGCCACTCATATTATGGTAACAATGCTTTATGCTTCAGGTTCGCTCAAAGTTTGATTTTAGTTCCTCTTTCTTTAGTCACTTATGACAACTTTGCGTCATGCTTCTGGTTCTTCCAATGCGTGTTTTTTAGTTCCGTTTCCTTTAGTCATATTATGGCATCATTGCTTCATTCTTACTGTTAATTGAAAGCCTCTTTTCTTATTGTATTATGAATAACTTTTATCCATGTCTCTTTGTCTCCTGATTTTTTTCTTTTACTTCCGTATTATTTTATCTCTTTAGGCAGACGCATTATTACAATGTATGTGCTTCTTGTTCTTCCAATTTTTCTTTTCGTTGCTTTCCCTTTCTTGATTGAATTGAAGAGTTGGTAGCAAACAAACGTAAATTTCAAAACTTCAGTTTTTGAAATAATTTTATTTTCTCGTTTCTTGTGAGTAGTTCTACCTGCTGATAATACTAGGTTCATGAAAAGGTATAAACTTCCAAGATTCAAGGAGGCGAACGTGTGAGAAAGTCATAAGTCATCAAGCAGACAGTCAAATTTCTGAAACATAAGGTTTTTGGACGTACCATCCGTATTGTTATCAACTCCCCAATTTCGAATATTGTTTCTGCGTGTTTCTTGTCTTTTAAGATTTTTATAAGTACGCGTTTCTTCCTTTACCGAGTTATATTATGAATATCTTACGTCAATGTTCCTTGCTCTCTCAAACTATGTTCTATTTTTCTCTACAGCCAGTTACACAAAAACAATCACAGTATGCTTCTTATCCTGAAGTTTCTTTAAGTTCTTTTTATTTATCCCGTTGAATTACAAATAACGTTTCCTTCTTTTTCTCCTTTTCTTTCAAAATTGCTTTTTGTTTCTTTAATAATTTCTAACTTATTTCTGTTATTCCGGTGTTTCCTTGAGTAACAATTTTCTTTATTCAGTTGTGTTACAAATAACTTTCCTCTTCACTTCATATTCTTCAAAATTATTTTGCCGTTCCGTTTGTTTTATATTCTATTGTATTATAAGCATTGTTTCTAATGTACTTCTTGCCTTTGTGAGGATTTTCTCAGTGCTATTTTTCTTCCTTTACTAAGGTAATTTATGATAAATGTTTCAGCATGTGTCCGTGTTGTTCCAAACAGTTTAGGTTTTTTTTCGTACTTAAGGTCAGTTATATTATCAATTACGATAACATTTTAGGTGATTCTTGTTATTCTGATGTTTTCAGTAATCTTTCCTTCATTTTAGTAATATTATTGATATCGTTCCTACATACGTTTTGTTCTTCAGAAAAGAATTCAGTTTCTTTACTTTCTTTAATCATTTTAATAACTTTCATCTATGCTTCTTACATTTCCAAGTTTCGTTTTCACCTTTTCCTTTCTTCAGTTATTATGATTACATTTTCCTATATTTCTTCATAAACTAAAGTTTGTTTTAACAGTCCTTGTCTATATTCAATTGTATTATCAATGATGACCTCGGAGTTTCGTTTATTTTCTTGATCTTTGTTCAAATCTTATATTACGGTAACATTTCTACATGCTTCTTTCCATTCTGAAGTTTCGTTCATTAAACTGTTTTTTCTTATCCAATTGTATTTTGAATAACTTTCCCATTTGATTAATGTTTCTTAAACATTCCTTTTTACCTCACTTTTCTTTATTCAACTTTATTATAAATAACGTTCATACATTATTCTCGTTCTTCAGATTACGTATTATTTTCTTTATTTCAAGTTTCTTTACGAATAACGTTCCTTCAAATTTGTATTCTTCCAACGTTTATAGTACTTCTTTCTCTTAACTCTAGTCGCTTATATTACAACATTTCTAAATGGGCCATTTCTTACTAAAGTTGACGATTCTGGGAGAAAAATTTCGGATTATTTTTGTTACGGTAGGTAGTACTACACTATCCTATCCAGTAGTATATGAATGTCTTAAAAATGGAAATTAAAAGTTTCCATCTGAAATTGATGACATTAATGGTTTTGTTCCGATGATTGATATAGTTAGCGACATTAACATGTGCGTTATAATTAATACTATTCTGAAAATCATAAACTTCGTGTTATCAGAACAATAGATTACCACTCTAAAATGGGTTGTTATAATTGAAAAATATTAATGTAGTATTAACGTTTGAAATAGGTATGAAAACTGATGATAAAGTAATACTGATATTTCCAAATTTAATATTTTTTATTATGGCGAGATAAACCTATACTTATTCTGTCATGTGAATTTCTGTAGACTTTCCTTTTGTAGACTTTTCCAGAAATTTACGCGATATAACAATTTCAAGAAAGGACACAAATGTGTCTTAGACAGTGGCATTATTATCTAAAATAATCGTTATGTTTATTGTTGTAAATACAATCTAAGGAGAGAAACTTGTGTCTTTCGAACTCTTTTTCACTTATTTACTTCATATAACGTTTCAGAACAAATTTATCTTTCAAACTTTTCCGTCCAACTATATATTACAAGCTTCTACGCACAAACACTGTTAGTATCAACATTACTCGGAGAAATCTTTATCTAGGTGATATCCAACTGATTGGGAATTTTAAAGAGGTTGATTGAA
>JAGDQP010046783.1:0-15204 GCA_022664845.1 Lepisma saccharinum
AGGTCACGGAAGAAATAAAAAGTCGCTTAGTATCGGGGAACGCATGTTTCTATTCAGTCCAAAAACTTCTAACATCGCGATTAATATCAAGGAAATTGAAATTAAAAATATACAGAACTGTTATTCTGCCGGTAATACTTTACGGTTGCGAAAGTTGGAGTACGACCCTAGCAGATGAACATAAATTACGTGTATTTGAAAATAAGGTTTTGAGAAAGATATATGGGCCGAAACGGGACGAGATGACTGGAGAGTGGAGGAGACTGCATAATGAAGAACTCCACGGACTGTACGATTCACCAGATGTTTTTAAAATAATGAAATCGAGACGACTAAGGTGGGCAGGCCATGTAGCTCAGATGGGGGAAAAACGAAGATTATATTCTATTCTGGTTGGAAGGCCGGGTGGAAAGAGGCCATTGGGAAGACCGAGACGTCGTTGGGAGGACAATATTAGAAGAGATCTTCGAGAAGTAGGTGTTCGTGATGAGAACTGGCTTGATACTGCCCAGGATAGAATCCAATGGCGAACGTTTGTTACTGCGGCGATGAACTTGCGAGTTCCATAAGCCATAGAGTTAGTTAGTTAGTTAGTTATACTCTAGCTTGAAAATTTCCCTAACTATGCACAATAATCTCTAAACCCTTAAACCAATGTACACGTTCTTCTTCGTAAAACACAACAGCACTTTCTCGTCTTGGAGCAGTTTAATATAAATGGTTTTCACTAAGCATATCTGCCTCCTAGCTACGAATATCAAAATGAATTTTAATTTTAATTTCATTTATGTCCTTCAGCCAACTATGGATCACGCCGAGATAGGGTTGGGAAATGATATAGGAAGTAAATTGGCCAGGACCTAGTTTCGGAGGTACCATTCCAATTCCAATAATATCAAAATTAATTGTTTTTACCACACCTGTAATGACTTGGAACAATTCATCAGTACTACCAATAATCTTAAAATACGTCATCAAAACCTGATCAAGTCTATCATGATGTCTTGAAAAGTATTTCATGCTCTCCTGAGCGACAGGAATAGAACAAACTTGCCTATACAGACGGGCAGGTTTCTCTGCAACGGGATCACTGAATCAATTGCCTTTCATGCAGATGCTGGAGATGTTTGTTATCTACCTCAAATACACTACTACTACTGGATAGAAGCTTGACGATCTTTTGGTTAGGTTGTGTGAAAATGGAGAACGTTCAATCAACTTCAATGTTAACTTTTGCAAACATGTGCTGCATTCCGGACGGAAACGTAAGATGTCCAAAACTGTAACAGACTGGCTTATTTTTGTACTCCAAACCTCATGTTTACATTCTTTGCAGATAGGTTTTCATTCTTCGTTGTGTCAACATTCATACAGGACGATGGAGACTTCAAAACATTTTCCTTAACAAACCTGTGACTAATGTTTTGCAACATTCAAAGCATTGTAAAATTTTTTAAAAAGACAAAAAAGTTATCTTTCTGAAATTCAGTAAGAAAATGTTTCAATTCATTGGTGACAGACCTGGAAAAGTTTTGCTGGTACTTGTCCCGTACAGCTTCTGCAACAACATATTTCGAGTATTGTAGGAGTACGTACAAGGTGAAGACTTATTTCTACTCACACCATATACATAAGACATCACATGGAGCAAAATGTCAATAACTCTGTCGGCAATATTACATTATTCAAGCCAACGAATGGCACAAAATTTAAAAGGAAACTTGGTCGACCCATAATATCCCATATATTCTGCCCGCCTTGCAGGAACATTGACAAACTGACTGTACAAAGCCCGTAAGAACGTTATTATTGTTCCAGTCTGTTGACAAGATTCCAGTCTTGAATGCAAAATTTACAGCATGTGACCCATAGTTTTTAATAACTAAAATAACTGGATCGTTTGCACGTTTGTGAAGTAATGTACTCCCAAAACCAATTAAGGTGAAAATTATCCAAATCGTTAGGGAGGAATAGGGAATACATTATTTTCGTTAGGGAGTGAAGGATAACTTGGTGATGGCGCCAGCAAAAGTGTGAAGTTAGCCCCCCAAGGTACCCCAATTAATCAAATTTTGTGTCGGCGTTGTCTGCGATCGTTAGGGAGGAATAAGGATAACAATATTTTCGTTAGGGAGTGAAGGATAACTTGGTGACGGCGCCAGCAAAAGTGTGAACTTACTCTCCAAGGTACCCCAATTAATCAAATTTTGTGTCGGCGTTATCTCCAATCGTTAGCGAGTCGTTGGGAAGGAATATCAGCTATTCATTTTGGTACTGAAGTTGCCTCTATACATTATCTTCGTATAGATCGAAAGATAACTTGGTCAGCGTGAATAAAAATTCCGTCATAGTAGTAACATTCGCTAGGTGTAACATTCTATCCCGATTTTGATGAAAATTTTTATGAATGTACAGTGCATAGACAAACCTTCAAAATCAAAATTATAAGTGCTGACGTCAACAAATAACTACAGGAGAACCCAAGATAAAGGTAACGTAGAGAGCAAGTAAATCGAATACAATGTACAAGAAAAAAATTTTTATTTTATAAACTGTTGTATGTATTGAAAACAAATGGCTATTAATGGATACTGGACAAGAGGTGATACATGCCGGACAGTATGACGACAATGCCCGTCATCTTGAAAGCGGCCAGCTTGCTATGTTTTAAAAATTTTAAATATTAACTGGGCAATGTCTGTGCTGGAATGTTCCAAAAGACCCAATAATGAAGCTAGTTTTGACATAACTAATCTTGAAAACAAAGCGACACGTGAAATTGGTCTGTAGAATAAATGAACGAATGATGAAAAACAATTTTGTTGAAACAGTTGAAGGAACAAAAATCAAACGGATACATGAAAGGTACAGCTATTTTGGAAAATATGATCCTAATGACCGCAAAATGGAGTGAACTATAAAGTTTTGAATACACTAAGGGAAAATGAAGGCATAATGCTACGTGAAAGTGACCTTCTCCAGGTCAATTTCACGGTTCATTTTGTCGTACAGGATTAGAGTTACCCCAAAATTGACTTCGTTAATGGGTTTCTTGGAATATTCCAGCACAGATTGATATATCACATAATCCACTTAGAATTTAACTTTTTTGAAGCATAGTCAATATAGCCACTTTCAAAATGGCGGTCATTGTCGTCATACCATGTGGCATGTATCACCTCCTGTCCAGTATCCATTAATGGCCATTTGCTTTCAGTATATGTAACAATTTATAAAAGAAAAGAAATTTTCCTTACTCTATATTCAATTTACTTGCTCTCTACGTTCTATCTTTCTCGGGTTCTTCTTTATTTATTTTTTATCGATAACACCTATAATTTTGGCTATGAAGGTTTACCTAGGCAGTGTACCTACATACGAATTTTAATCAAAACCGGGCTTTGACACCTGGTGAGCGTTCCTTGTTAGTTCAAACAGTCATAACTATTCAATTTTAAATCGAAAATTCCGCCAATAATTTAGGGCTTGCTGGGAGACATAGGGAGCAGTACATTATGTTCGTTAACAATTAGAACATGGCCCTTCGCCGTGAAATGCCTTTTCGGGAGTAAATATCTCAGATAGGGCTCCATGAAAAGCATCAGAGATTTGGTGGCTGGGAATCTAAAATAACGTGTCCAACTCAAAGAAAACATTGCACCTTTTATTCCGAAGTGATTGGTTTAGTTCAAGCTGATTACTGTGTAGCTTCATTTTGAATGTATTTTAAGGCCTTTAGGCAACTATGGCTCAGGCCGTTTGATTGATGATGGGATGAATTGGTGGAATGAAAAAAGTAGAAGGAAACGAATGAACCCCAAGAAAACCCACGCACACGGTGTTTGTCCACCACAAAGCCCACATGGCATGAGCAGGGATCGATCCGACGACCCCTAGCACCAGAGGTGAGCGCTCTACCAATTGAGCCACCGTGGCCCCATGTAGCTTCATATTCCTTTGATACATAAAAGACGCAATTTTAACTTTCAGTAACTTCTATCAAGCAAATCAATCGAAAGTAAAGATTACATTTTTTTAGCTGTGAGTTGACCACATACTATAATTATCTTTCTCGAGACCAAATTTCGGACTTCTTCATGAGGACCGGTTTGAGATATTTTATCTCGAATCCAGCATCGTTGACAAAGATACATTTTTAACCTCCTTAGCAAAAAGGCGTCGTGATTCAACCATCACAGTATTTTGTATACAGTCATACTGTTGGTAGTTCTATACAGATGATGGTATACTGTTGGTAGATATTACAGATAATGGAAACTTATATTAAACTCCTTCGGAAAGAACATGGTGGCCTTTTCGAAGTAACCGCATTTGCATGGTATGACGGAGAGAATGCTTTTGCACTTACAAACACCTTCGAAATAAAACTTGCAATAGTTTTTGCACGATGTTTTTTTTTATCGCGTAATTTCACATTTTATATTTAACAACACATCTGAGATATTATAGGAAAGGAAAGGAGACGTGCAATAGTTTCTGGCCATTTGCTGTCCATTGTCAACAACCTAAGTTCATCCATAGCAAAATGTTTACTCGATCCATAAAGCCCAAACGTAAACTCTTCACAGAAGTGCAACTAAAGTGTCGTCAATGGTCCAAGATCCTCCGACTCTTGGAAAACTATAAGATGGGACTCATACTTCTGACAAGTAAACTTATCGATACTTCAAAGCGCTTTTTGACCAAAGTTGCTGGAGGGATAGGGTACATCAGGAAACCACCAGAAAACACTATTAAAAGTGCTTTCGTCAATAAAGACGGACGCAGTGGCCAAACGTTTGGTTCATAAGAATAAGCATTTATGTGTAATCTATTTAGGAAAACACGTTCATTTATAAAATGTTTATAATAATAAAAACAAATAAACATTAATGACTATTGGGTTAATGCTCTATTTTTGGGGTACGTTCTTCGTGGCCACCATCTTAAATTTTGTTCGATTTTTTAAAAACTAGAAAGGGGTTCATGTAACATAAATCTGGGCAAGAATTTTAGCAGAAATACATGGGTGTTGCCAGTTCTGTCATACGTTTATTTTTGACAGAGATAATGCTATGTGACTAATATTCGTAGTTCATTGAAAATTTAAAAAAAAATATGATTAATTGGGGTACCTTGTGAGTTAACTTCACTCTTTTGCTGGCGCCTTCACCAAGTTTATCCTTCACTCCATAACCACAATAAAGTGCTCCCTATTCCTCCCTTACGATTGCAGAGAATGGCGACAAAAAATTCATTAATTGAGGTACTTAGGGGGGCTAGATTCAAATTTTCGCCATATTTGATGGACGCTGTCACCACGTTATAACTTACTCCATAACGAAAATAGTGTATTCCGTATTCCTCCCTAACGACTCCCTAAGACGACGGCAACCCAAAATTTGATTAATTGGGTTACCTTGGAGGGCTAACTTCATACTTTTGCAGGCACCGTCAGAAAGTTATCCTTCACTCAAAAACGAAAATAATGTACTCCCTAACGATTGCAGACAACGCCGACACAAAATTCGATTCATTGGGGTACCTTGGGGGCTAACTTCACAATTTTGCTGGTGCCGTCACTAAGTTATCCTTCACTCTCTAACGAAAATATTGTTTTCTCTATTCCTCCCTAACGATTGCAGATAACGCCGACACAAAATTTGATTAATTGGGGTACCTTGAGGGGTAAGTTCACACTTTTGCTGGCGCCGTCACCATGTTATGTCTTACTCCCTAACGAAAGTAATGTACTCCCTATTCCTCCCTAATAACTCCCTAACGTTTTGGATAATTTTCACCTTAATTGGTTTTGGGTGGGGGGCTAACTTCACAAACGTATCGTTTGCATAGACCTTCAGGTCATTTACGAGCTTAAAATTAATATGTGGTCCTTCCATTGACATTTGAAATATCTTCTGCATATTGATCCCTTCAAGGGCTTTTTCAAATCTATAGACAGTAAATCCACTTCAGTTGTATGGCCCAATAATTCAGGTGTTGGAAAGCGGGTATAAATCACACCTCCCTTATGGTCCCAGTAGTCCCAGTACCTGACATTCATATATTAAAGGATATGGAGCAAGTAGGTTTGGAATCTACTGGAAGAGACAATGGCGTATGAATGAAGATCTTTTGAGTAAATAAATAATAGGAAATTGTTTGTTAAAGCTGTAAACTATCATAGAAAAGGTCATCGTTCTCTCCTCGCCCCCACCATTTTTCTCCTCTTCCCCTCGTAGCCAAGTCCAGGGATTTCGCCAAAATTTTCAGTTTCGGGGCGTAAAATAAAAATTGGAACTACTGTGTAAGTTGAGTTTTGCACGAATTCTATCGATTTCAGACCGTAAAAAAAATACAAGTTCGGGTGGGTGCTCTCGAGAATTTGGGGGTGACACCCGCCACAAGGGGAATCTGGCAGAGTCACTGAATAATAATAATTGTCAATGGCAAACGACAATGCAGTCTTAAAAGACCTAAATATATCTCACAAGCTGACAACAGAGAATTAAAACTATTTAATAAAGATAAGCCACACAAAATACGTTAAAAGTAGAACGCTGTGCAATGTCGGTTAGCTTGTATGAATAAAAAATTAAACATAGATAGACGCAGTTTCCGATGTCACTCAAGTGTCTTAGAAAGATATACATGCATTGACATTTTGCTCAGGAAGGATTGCTGGGGGTCCTCGGTTCAATTCCGTCGTGCCATGTGGGCTTTGTGGTGGCCAAACACCGTGTGGGTGGGTTTCTCGGGGTTCTCCTGTTCCCTCCCATTTTCTTCAATACACCAATTTTTCCATAAATATCCATTCGACGTGAGTCAAAGTTGAACAAAATTCAATTTAATTCCCTGCTTAAGAATTAAGTAAATCCTTGCAGTGATGTTTTCTTTCTTATTCACACAAAAAACAAATAAACTCTTAAAATCTCGTTTTGTCCAGTTTTTTTTTTTTTTTTTTTTAAGTAGCGAATGAGTCGCCATCTGGTTGTAACTACTGCGCTTGTTTGCAGCTTCTCTAACACGCAATTCCTGCGTTGAGAATCAATAATACTAAAGCGTATCTTTAGTATTGTGTTGTAAATTGCGGAAATCATTTAGAAATTATCTCCCAGCTTGTAAGACAAATTTTGTTTTAACGTGACTCCTTATCAATCCTATCAGTAAGCTATATACTGTATTTATCCACCTATTCTTGTCACTTTTGAGTTATAAAACGAAGTAGAAACCTGTCTTCCTGAGAGAGAGCACCACTTACAGCTTTGAAGTTAAATTGGTAAGCAATTTGGAAGATTTCTTCTTAACATTTCCGTGCAGAAAATTAGGGAAATTAAAAGTTGTGTAATTCGAGATCATTCAAGATTCGAATAAACATTGTTAGCTAAATATTAAATTCAGGCAATTCTTACTAATGTAACTATCTAGATAGCACGCAAGTTTACTCCAAGTTTGTACTAGCCTTGTTTTTCCCTTGTAGTGATAAACTTACAGCATAATATGTTTGTTTTCTTTTTAAATTTTGTCGCAAATTTGTGATTACAAACTTGGCGCATCGAAGTTTGCTGCAAAATTGGGATTACAAACTTCGCGCATCAAATTTTGCAGCAAGTTTGTCTGTGGTTTGATCTATCACATGTTGTAAACAGTTAACGTACAAATGAATTCTTTTTTTAGGTGGGAGGTTTCTCTCTCTCTCTCTCTCTCTCTCTCTCTCTCTCACACACACACACACACACACACACACACACACACACACACACAAATACACACAAACTTTTCTTGAACACGCTACGTGAAGAATAAATTACATTGCCTACTCGGGTCGATAACATATAGCTTTTTTTTGTATTTGTATTGAGTATAATGAAAGAAAATAATAATTACTGATTTTCATGAAAGATTGCGTTGCTTGCGATTTGGGTGAATAGTCAATTAAAACGCGTGTTACACTTACCTTACTATAAAACACGTGTTTCAACTGGCTACTCACCCAAATCGAAAGCAACGCAAGTTTTTATGAAAATCAGCTCTAATTATCTAAGTTAAATTGTTACAACTCATTCGAGAAAGTAAGTACGGTATACTGTAAAAAACGTAATCAGTTTTGACGTGTGTTTTGACTCGTGGGCGTGTCTGCATAAAGAACACTGACAAGCAACAGTTATGTATGTGCTATGGTGTTGTGGCTAACGTAACGGAAAGCTACGACGGGGACCCGGGTTCGATTCACGACGGGGTGTTTTATTTTTTTTAAATACTGTACAGTAACTCTTTCCTCTTTTTGTACACAGAGTACAGTATACACACTTTCAATTTGTATTAAAAAAAAACACTAACCATTGGTTAGGTTAGGATTTTTTTTTTTTTTTAACCCGAGAGTTCCAGTTAGTAATCCAACAGGAAAAATCACTGTTAGTTTATCAGTGTAAGGAAATTCAAGGCTAGAAGAAAAGTTGGTTTAAACTAGCGTACTGTCTGGGAAATGGCAGCCAGTTTCTTTGAGAAATGTCATCGACCCGAACAGTAGAGTACGCATCATTTTGATACTCTTAAGGTGACTCGCCTGCGAACAATCACGAATTCCACAAACTGTTTTCGTAGCATAAAAGGACTAGTAAAATGTACTTCGTCCAACAGAACAACCCGTGGAGTAATCGGTAGAGTGGCGAACAACTAACAAATATGAAGATTGTGAGTTCGAATCACACTGCAGACAGAAAACTTTTGTCGCCCCAAACGTCTCCGAATGTTTTTAAAAACAAGATTTGTAGCCAGTTCGACGGTCAAGGTTTGTAGCAAACTTGGCATTAGTTAACTAGCAAGTGTGCCGCCTTGCAATCCCAAATTTGCTGCAAGTTTGAAGACTTGCAATGCCAATATTGGTGCAAGTTTACTGTGGGTAACGGAAATTTAGTTGACAGTTTTGTTTTTACGTCATTGCGTGGAAGGAGACAATAGGGAACTACATGTGGGTTTTACTCATAAATACTTACGCTATGTACCAAGTGGCCGTAGCTTGCAAAAGTTGGAGCGTTACATGGTTGTCTACTAGAAGTCAATCAATTGTAGCTCTATTCGAAATAGTTCGCTAGGTCTTCAGGACCTAATGAAAACGGAGTTCTAAAGGATAGTTGGTATAACTAAGATTGCCTAGATATTCTGTATTTTAGGGTAAGAAATGCTGTCCTGTTTTAACAGCATATGGGACGGCTTGTCCCCTGTATTTAAATATTTCACTTCTGCCATGATTACAACTATGCGTTTACCGATTCTGCACTTCACTCGATTCTGTGAAATTTAACTTCCTAAGCTAGTTGCGCTACATGTTATCATGAGCATCACTGAAGTCAATTTCAGTTTTTTTTTTTGTGTGTGTGTAAGAAAATAGGGTTTTTACATTTGAAAGATTTTTCTTGCTTAGAATGAATGATTAATGCTTGAAAATTCATAGAGATTCGTTCAGTTTCTAATTTGTATGATTTTTATGAAGAATTTTCTTCTCGTAAGAATGAATTACGTGATGCTGGATGTAGTAATCAAAACTATAATATGAACTCAAAATGTCTCTCTCTAAAGTTAATTTAGAATATACTGATATTCAAATATACTGATATCGTATGTTCTGAGTATTCCTGGCTCAAACGCATTTGTAGAGAGATTATATATATATATATATATATATATATATATATATATATAACCGTGATAAAATCAGAAATTTGTTTCACTTAATTTAGATCATATTTATCAAGCATTTCATGACTTGATTAGAGATACAGCATTATAGGCAAGTGCTGAAACTGAAGTAAAATCTTACTGTTTTTTATGTAAAAGTAAAAGATTGTTTATTATCATAATTTATGTGCTTAAAATTCAATAATGCATTTTAGAGTGTTTCCATGAGCTATCATGACCTGTCCCGTCATCTAGAAACCTGGCAACCCTGTCTGGCAAGTGTCTTAAAATACAGTTCCTTATCTCAAGTGCCTGCACCTTTCTCTAAATAGATAGATTGGAACACAGAGTTACTCTAATCATATCGTATATATAGGATACACCCTCTATTACAGGGTGTAAAGAAAATATCCCAGCAAGCCAAATGCCGACCCCGACAACTAGTAGTCGGGGAACGGTCGGTGCTATCAGTAAGTGGCGTTTGGTCGTCGGGCCGTTTTCCGGGCCGCCGTCGAGGTCGTCGGGCCACCTTCAGGGCTACCGTCGGGGTCGGCATAGAGGCGTAACCGCGCCCGCCAACGTCGGCCTCTGGTCGGAATTTTTCAAAACCTGACGTCGGCTCGCTCGTCGTCCCACCTTCACCGACCAAATGCCGATGTCTTCTGGCTTGCTGGGAAACTTTGGGAAGTGAATACTGACATCGACATAAGAAAAAAAAAAGTTAATAAAACCATGGGGCGAATTCCGCTTTGTTTTCGAGATACAAGGTTTGCAATTTGGCGCCTAAAATCGACTCCTTACAGTGATAAATACAATTAATATTTCGCTATAAATCTTAAACGGTGCTTAAAATAATTTAGTTTTTTGAAAGTGATTTGTATCAACACAGTGGATATTAGGTGTTGAGAAGTGAAGCCATCGGGTGATCAGTGTTTATAACCTGGAATAACGTTCATTTTTTTCAAATGACACTACGTGAGTTTATTGAATATTTGGTATCCTCTAGTGATGGTATATAATTCACGTGAAGCACAGAACAGTGTTGCAAACTGTGAAAGTTTGTCCCATCTTTTGGAGAAAGGTTGCCATTTTATATGCTTAATCTGGTATAACATTCTATTGGTGCAGATCATTTTCAGAAAACTAAATTTTATTTTAGTTCATCGTTTAAGATTTATGCAGAAATATTCATTACATTTACCACTGTAAGGAGTTGCTTTTGGCTCAAAGTTGTAAACTCTGTATCTCGAAAACAAAGCGGGATTCGCCCCATGTTTGATTGAACTTTTTTTCTTGTTTTGATGTCAGTATTCATCGCCCCATGTTTGATTGAACTTTTTTTCTTGTTTTGATGTCAGTATTCATCTCCCAAAGTTTGTAATAATCTTTTCCTTATACACCCTGTATACGTATATTAAAATCTCTCACTCACCCAATCTTTCAAGAACTTACAATAAAACCTTCAATCAAATTATTTAAGGAAACTTTACACTTTACTATAGATTTAAAGTTAAACTATTAACAGTTAGTTTCTTTCAAAGATAACTGACGGATGTTTGCATAGTAAGAAAACAAAAAGTTATTACTGTAAATTGTCACCAGTTCTAGTGAGATAACTTATTCTAAAACTTAGAATTAATATTTTCTTAATCTCGCAATTCGACCATTCATCCATCCACATGTAATCAACCTGAATCATGCAACTTCCACACAAGCCTATGACTTACACTGGTAAATTGAAACTTACGTCATGCTCTTAATCATAACTATGGATCTCTTTCCTCACTCCTACTAACAGTCCAAACTTAAAAAAACAATTGCTACAAGTGTTAGGTCAAGATGCCCAGCAGAAATAAGTTATTTAGCTGCTCAAGAGAAATAGGTTATTAGTTCTTGATAATTATAGGTTATTTTCTATAATTATCAACTTACTTACTTACTCTATGGTTTATGGAACTCACAAGTTCATCGCCGCAGTAACAAACGTTTTCCATAGGATTCTATCCTCAGTAAGATCAAGCCAGTTTCATCACAAACACCTACTTCTCGAAGATCCCTTCTAATATTATCCTCTCAACGTCGTCTCGGTCTTCCCAACGGTCTCGTTCGATCCGACTTACCAACCACGATGGAATATAATCTTCGTTTCTCCCCCATCCGAGCTATATGGCCTGCTCACCTTAGTCATCGCAATTTCATTATTCTTACAAGTTACAACTATGGGGGGATTTAGAAGAGGGACCCTGGGGGGTGGGGGAACAATTACTTTAAAAGTTATCGTTTAAAATGAAACATTTAAAGTCATTCTGAAATGACTGGGGGACAATGCCCCCATAAATCTGTCCATGCTTACAACATCGAGTGAGTCGTAAAGTCCGTGAAGTTCTTCATTATGTAGTGTCTTCCATTCCCCAGTCATCTCTCTTCCCGTTTCGGCCCATATATCTTTCTCAAGACCTTATTTTCAAATAATCGCATCTTATGTTCATTTACTAGGGTCGTACAACTTTCGCAACTGTAAAGTATTACCGGTAGAATAACCGTTCTTATTTTCAATTTCAATTTTCTTGATATTAACCACGAGGTTAGGAGTTTCTGGACTGAATAGGAACATGCGTTGCCTGATGCTAGGCTACTTTTTATTTATTCCGTGACCTTGTTTTTGCTTGTTACATATGATCCCAAGTATTTTAATATGTTTACTTTCTCTATGTTCTCATTCATAATTTTTATGTATCTATTTACTTCATTCTCAGTGTTTCGGCTTGTTATCACGTATTTTGTTTTCTCTGTGTTTACCTACAGACCTAGCTCATCGCAATCTTGTACTAAGACATCGGAGTTACTTTGTAATTATGAACTCTTGAATTAAAATAATTCTACTCAATTTTCATTCAGTCAAATAACCGCATACTGAAACATATATCATTCATTCCTTATCTCTAGGAACACATTACAGGCGTATTGATACCAAACTCCTATATTAATTTAAGGCAAAGGATGACTTCCTTTTCATGGCACCAACCTCTTCTCCTATCAGGAGTGCACACTACACTTTTATACTTAAACATGTATTTTCACATAAGATTGCCCCCATGACCGGGGGATTCAAAGTCTGAACACAATTTATTCTGTAATGACTGAAGTTATTCAAATATGTAGTTACCTACCCGGGTGGAGTAATAATAATAATAATAATAATAATAATAATAATAATAATAATAATAATAATAATGGGTCATTCCACATCAAATCAACCAATGGTCTGGAATTTGAAGTTTCAGAAATCCGATTTTGTTTTTGTACATAAGTAGTACTATTGGTAGGAATGAAAAATACAAAATTTCATGTTTTTTGTCACATTTGGTTTTTGAGTAATAAATTGTTTTAAAAAATCGACTAATTTTTAACGCGTTTTGAAACCTTTAAAAGCCTGAAACTCAAAAACTATTTGTCCCAGGCAGCTCAAACTTGCACCATTCGTTTCAGAATTTCAACTGCTATAATTTGATATTTTACTTGTCTTTATTAAACCAATCTTTATATTTTTTTTAAAAAATAAAACAAAACTTGTTTTTTGAAAAACTCAAAATCAATTTTTTCATAAAACAATATATGTTCTATGTGCTTCTGCTTAGAATATATGTGCCAAATTTCATGATAGTATTTCAATGGGATCATTTTGAAATAAATCTAACAGAAGTACACAGCCACTTATGCATAACGTGTATAACCGGCAGTACGGATAATGGCTTTTAGGAAAGTACATTTAATTAGTTAAAATGTGACATACACTCTTCATTTCAGTTCTATCGTAGAACAAACCGAGCCACCGTAGCTCAGTGGTAGAGCATTGGGGTAGCATTCGGGAGTTCGTGGGTTCTATCCCAGCGGTCGACCATCCTGAGTTTTTTCCAGGGTTTTTCCTGAGTAACACCAGGCAAATGGCAAGATTGCACCTTCAACACAGGTCTCGGCCGACATCTTTCCGAATCCTCACCCTTATCCCGACTTAAGCCTTATATGCCTCAAAGCTATAAATAGAATTCAAATTAAAAATATTGTAGAACAAAACTAGTAAAAACGAATCAGTCCAGCCTGATCTCTACTTTTAAAAGGGCAGTAAGAATTATTAGTTTGAAATAATTTATTTACAGGCTAATAAACTAACCATTATATTATTATGATAAACCAGCAATTGGGGTATATTATTAAAATAAAGTACTATCGTATTACTCAGAAAAAAACTGTGTACTTCAAACGTACATGACGCACTTCCCATTGGAAAATTTGGAGCCCACACCGTCAATGTCAATCAATACAGGCCCATTTTAGAATACCTGATGCGATGTGGGACCCACAAGGGAAGTAAATAGGTGTGCCTATAAACAAATGAATTACGTGTCTTGCACCAAATGTCTTGATTTGCCTTGGAAGAAATTTTAACCATATAGACTGTTTCGTTTTGGTATTTACTTATAATGGCAACTTGGCTGTCGCGTCGGTAAGACCGACCCTGGACTTCTAATTAAACGAACCGTGTTCAAATCACGCATGGAGTTTCAATCTTTTATTCCCAGTATTCCTGAAAACTGAATGAGGTGTGATTTTCTTCAGTCAAGTTAGAGGAAATTTCCATGCAGCTAGGCTACCTGGCTTTTTTTTTTAGAAACGTTGGCGACTTTACCTGCACTTAAGTGGGTCTTAGGTCAGCAACGATGTGGGGGCCACACAGTTGTCCATATCGACCAAGATGGGCAGAATGATTGCCATTGTACCTGGGGACCATGTCGATAATCTGTATAGCAGCCACATCGAAATTTCATATTGGCCAATATGCTTGTGCTACTGGACTGGGTAGTATAGCCAAGTACAATAACATTTTTCTTCTTCAAGCAACCCGTCTGGTCAGCGTGGGAGCAGTAGACCAACTCCTCCCTTCGGGGAGAGGCCTCATCCACTAGTGGATTGAATATGGCTGTGATTTATTATATATATATACAGATGCTTATCAGAATAATGGAAACACCTGTAGTTGGCAACACGTCAGATGTATGGGTTGGCAATGGTGTCGTGGCGACCGCAGCGCCGGACTGCTGGTGGTGGTGTGTTAGGTCGGTCTCCATACTACGTCAGGCGTCGTGGAACAGGAGTGTGCAGTGGCTGCAGCAGACGGAGGTAGTGTAAAATGAGAGACCTCTCAGAGTTTCAAAGAGGGCAAATTGTTGGTGCGCGGTTATGTGGAGTGAGTGTGACGGCAGTGGCTAGTGTGTTATGTGTGTCGCCAGGGACAGTGTCGAAGGTGATGACGGCCTACACAACAGACGGGAAAACCACATCGGGGAAGCGGAACAGTGGGCGGAAGAAAAGCATCAGTGACAGGGCACGCCGGGTATTAAAGCGCATTGTCACGCGGAACCGTCGTGCCACTGCGGCGCAAGTGACGGAGGAACTCAATCAGCACCTCCCCCAACCTGTTTCGACAATCACAGTCCGCCGCGAATTACATGACATGAACTTACGGGG
>JAGDQP010046784.1:0-15204 GCA_022664845.1 Lepisma saccharinum
TCCCAACCCGTCTGGTCAGCGTGGGAGCAGTAGACCAACTCCTCCCTCCGGGGAGAGGCCTCATCTAGTAGTGGATCGAATATGGCTGTTATTTATTTTTTATATATATATAATGAAAATTTATACAGTATATTGAAAATAAAATACGATAGTGTCTAAATCTTGAAACTTCAAGCGAAAAATATTTGCTTTTTGTATTCAACAACTGTTTGTATACCTAAGAAACAAACAGTTTGCGCTCGAAGTTTCAAGATTTAAATACCATCGTACCTTATTTTCAATATACTGTGGAAATTTTCTTATGGTGCTTATATATAATTCACAGTCATATTCAATTCACTACTGAACGAGGCCTTTCTCGGAGGAAGTGGTATGCTGCTCCCACGCTGACCAGACGTGCTGGGAGAGGAAATCCGAAGCTCTCAACTGTGATCGCCACTGTCTTTAGTTCACAACAGCTCCCCAATTGTTCTCACGATGCTGGGTCAACATCAAAATGTTGAGCCCTCACCGGAAATCGAACCCAAAACAGCACGAACTGAAGCCTAGTCACCTTTAGTCTGCGTTTATATATATATATATATTCGGTAGCGCGCTCGACTTCAGTGCGAGCGCTGCCAGGTTCGATTGCTGGTGGGGGCTCAAAATTTTGGTGTTGACCTAGCATCGTGAGGACAATTGGGGAGCTGCTGTGAATAAAAGACAGTGGCGATCACAGTGAGAGCTTCGGCTCTCCTCTCCCAACCCGTCTGGTCAGCGTGGGAGCAGTAGACCAACTCCTCCCTCCGGGAGAGGCCTCATCCTGTAGTGGATTGAACATGGCTGTAAATTATATATATATATATATATTCTTCTTTATGCGTATTTTGGGAAAATTTAATATTGATACGTCTATGTAACACTATGTATACGGTCAGAATCTTAGTTGCGATGCATCCCAGCATTAATTTGTTAAAATAGGAAAATCTCTCAGGATAGCCGGTGCAGGGCTCGAAAATGTGTACCTTACCAGATCCAGTAATGATCTGACGTCTGCAATGTTCTACCACTGGCCACAGTGGGAAGATGATGTACAAAACAAAATTCCTTGACAACATAAATTCCATTATTAATTACTCTCATACGTTCAATAGTATGTCCCAATTAATTATTTCCTCCACCACCTTCTGATCAAAGGACCCGGGTTTTAGTCCTGGTATAAACCCAAATGATTCAGAGCCCGTAGGTCTCGTTCTTAGGATGTGAGCTTCATCCTATGGAAGGTAATATTAAGCAACCATCGGCTCATTTTGCTCACACAGCAAGCAATCCAGGCATAAATTCAACTAAGAGAATACGGTGTTAATTTTAAACTTATAAGCAGATACGTTACATTCCGGGATTTTTTTTTTAAATTCTTTAGTGTTAATTCAACTGAATTGAGGTATCAATTAATATCACTGGGTTGAAATACGATGGTGTTGAATTATGTAACGTGTGTATCTTCGACAGATTGTACTTAAGATATAAGTACGTAAACAGTGACCTGATTCGAAAATAGATTTTTAGTAAGATGCCGGATAGGTCAGAAGCTGCTGACGGATACGAGCGCCACTTGCTTTTGTTTATAGACTCAACAAGTAGTCTGATTCGACCATTAGGACTTTATAATCTAAGGACAAATAAAAGGTCACGAACATATTACAAATATCAGGGATATAACCCTAGGAACGCTTCATGCAACAAGGGTCGATTTTAGGCTGAATAGAACAGAATAAATACTAAAACACTTTGTATCATTCTTTACGAGGAACGCCTTCAATGAAGCTTCCGACAGACAATATCTTCATTTCGAATTCAAGCGTGATAAAAAGATACGAGACACTACTACGATTAGATTAAAACAATTATAACTCTTCGACTAATTATTGCCTGTCATGAATTATTATCTACAAGAAAAGACTGATGAACGCCTTGTCACTATGCAACCTGGTAAACCTAACCCCGTTGCGGGACAGCATACCCCTAAAGGGGTTCCTTTGTAGAAAATTCAATAACTTCAGTGGTTTCACATAGAAATAAATCGTAAAACAAACAATACCTTAATTATTAAATAACTTCAGGGATAAGATCATAAACAACGCTAAAGAAATTACGAGGAATAAAATAGTATTTATAAAAGATTTAAGGTTAAATGCGGTTACACGAATACATTCTATATACAACATTTACTTCATAATTCATAAAAAAAAAAAAACAGCTTTTAAGCCACTTAGTCAAGATTTGCAAGCTCGGCCATTTACATTGCTTTGAGAGTTTCTAGAATGCATGAAGAATTAATTATTTCTACCTCTTGCTTCTCCCTTATTAGAAATATACTTATTAGTTATAAAAAGAAACCTTCAACGTATCTGGTTACTTCGGTCCGCGCGACTGAAATTATACACCTTCACGGAAAGACATGATGCCTCCGGAAAAAACAAAATAAAACCCTTCTCTTAAAGATTAGATAATTTTATGAGAGAAAAAAAATTCCACAACCAACTTGTATAAAGTCGGGAGGGAGAAAACTGTACGACGTAGAGTCACTCATGTAATGATTAGTTAGAACAGAAGGATGTCAAAACAGAGAAACTTTAAAATAATCTTAAATCCCCTTAGACCGAAATTATTTCAGTATTCACCTGCTTTAAGCTGCTTTAAAGATTAGCATGGAAGGAAAGTTACATATCAGGACACTGATATGTTAAAATCAACAAGCAACAAAAAGATTAATAAAATATGAATTCCTGAGCATTGTTTTATTGTGTGTAGCCAAAACCTTTATTTGAAAGCCTGTTATCCAAATACTGATGACAAAGGCCCACAAGCGAACATTTCTCAAATTCTTAGAGTCATGCCAACCCCAGCCTTAAGTAACCGTGGAATCTATTCATCTGTTTAATCTAGTGAGAGTTTCTTACAAGTAGCCTATGTTAGTAACATCTAGCACGCTTCCTTTTGTGATGTTCTTTTTTGTTTTCTTAACATGTATCAGTGTTTGTAGTCTAGACGTGATGTTCTACAATACAAAACAATTAGGGGCTATTTATGTTTGTTCAGGTGCATGTAACTCTCTTGGCATTGTTTCGACATGTGAAAAATATTGTGCAACCTTTGTTCTAAAACAATTGCAATAAACAAATGCAATTTACTCTGGTTGTTTTTCTCGTAGGAGTAGAAACCCAGTTTTGGAGAGGTCTTGACTGTACCCATTTTCACCATCAAGATTGTAAGATACTCACTGGCCACTGAAATGTAATGAAGAAACACACATACCCATTTTACCCCACACATATTTTCCCCCCTCCCCCCTTATTGTTTCTGAGCTATGGTGATTTAGGTAAACCTTGTAAACGTATTCATATTCACAACAAATGGAATGTCTGTACTATAATAATACTTACAACGAAGATTAGCCACTTTTTCATTTATTTATTTTTTTACCCATTTTATCACATCATACCCTATCAATTTTATTTATCTTATATTTATGGGCTACTTACTGCACAAGATTGTCACTTGTGTGAGACATTACGTTTCCCAACGACCTCCCGTTAGTCCGGGGTCCGGCAAGGGTCTTCGTACACACACCACACTGGCAGTCACCTAACAAAACTTACGAAAACTTCAGTCGGCCAGCACCGGGACCCGAGTCGCTTGGCTGTGCATGCCTGCCCAGTGCCAATTCCAGTCCTCGAACTTAACCACTAGGCTATGGAACTGGGTTCATCAGCAACATGTTTATTAATACACCACAGCAGTATGATAGATTCATGTTATCAACTCTATGCACTCCAATGGAGTGCTTTGTACGTAGGTAATAGTATTTGGTGATGCTTTTAATTGTTGAATTCTTCCTTTCGTAACATTTTAACAACTTCTCACGATTTCTGGAATGTTTGGGAAATGAGACAATATGCCTTCTTGTAATGGCATTAATAATATCGCGAATCGTTTCTGCACTAGCTACAAGAACAATGTCTAGCAGGCATAGCTGCTCGTAGCTCGCCAGAAACATGGCGGCACGCGTATTTTCGTACAAAGAATTATGGGAGAAGTTGAACTCCAAATACTACCTATTCGATATTTTGATTAAAAGGCCAATTTCTTGTTAATCTTGAATGTTAGGTTCAAATTTTATCATAATCGGTCTGAATACACAAAATAAAGGCAAAAACGCTTAGCACTTGCACGAAGATTTACTCAGAGAAAATCAACCAAATATTTCGTACAAGGAAACTTTACATGCAAGCGAAGTAACACTTGAATATGTTCCTATGAACTATGGAAAAAGATAATTTCCAAGATCTCTTAATATTCAAATATATTACGTTACTTTTCTATGTTCTTTAAAGCATTAAAACTAACTACTCGTATACAATACCTGTTAAACATATCTGCATTGAGAAATTAGAGCTACCATGCAAATTAGCTAAAAAAAAAAATATTATGAACATTTGGAAGAAAAATACTCACAGCTATTTGTATTTCCCGTTTTGAAATGCTGAGGTCATGTTCATTGTTCACATACATTCGTTTCAATGCATATCTTACTCCATTACTAGCTTTTACTAAAAACACTACTGCAAAACCACCTAAAAATAAAGAAAATTACACTTAGTAAAAATTTATTTTAATTTTAGTAAGACATAACTACGTGGTTTCCATTAGGCCTGGAAACAAACTTGTGGAAGTTATTTTCTACACATACTACACCAATTTTACAACTTTTCTCCGTTGCTATGTGGAGCCCCTAAAGCCCTTGCTCTGATGCACTATGGCTCCTACAGAAATAAGTTCCATACAAAATAACTTGACAGATGGACACACAAAGAAATATGATGGCGCTTGAACTGGGGAATAAGATGACTTGGTGAAATTTCATAGTCATGGTTTACTTATGTACTTGTAACAACGGATTTCTGGGCTGGGACATTGTCTTGAAGGATTCACATGCTTTCATTTTCCCCTTAATTCCATCACTAAACAAACGCAATACAGTACCTTGTAACAGTGATCCCCTAGGCAAGATGATCGGTCATTATTACTCCATCCTGGTGTCAAGACGAATGAGAACTTCGCACCTGCCGCAGAATTGCGTTTATTTCAGTTATTTCGTAATGTTGTTGATTGCAACATTATAACTGAATCTTTTCGGGTTTCTTTTATTATAACGGCTTATTTAAAATAAGAATGTAGTTCTCCATTATTATGCTTGTCATTATAACGCATTGTTCTGAGAGATTCTCTCTTGTTTCTTTTTGTATAAACATTCGGTCGTCAAGGAGCGTCTTCAATGAAGAAAGGTATTCAAGTCTGGTTTACGTACAGGTAAACGATATACGTTTAATCTTGTGTGTCAGGTACCACGGAATCACGATATATACCTCAAGTTACGACTAAGAAACTATAATTCAATGTACATCATCATATGGGTTCTTACGAAAGGAAGCCCTTTTCTTATTCTTACAGGGCTTCTCTAGTAAAAGTCTGTATCTGTTATCCTAATGGCTATTCTTCATTGTATATGTTAAGGTTTACACAATGATCTACTATATCTACGACTTTCCTTATAAAGTCAACAGGCCACGACTACTGCAGTGTTGTCTACATGTCTCGTCATTTGAAATGTTTGGTATTAATTTGCTGAAATTAACAGTGAATCATACGTTACATCGTCTAAGAACATATTTGCATATATAGCAAATTAATGTTGGCGCAGTTCGTTAGTGGAAGAGTAATTTATGCGCCTTTTGTGAGTGTATAAAGTTAGTAACATTTGCATCATCAGTTGCTTAAACATTTGTGTAGGTAGTGCAAAGTTTATTATTGTGGTGTTTAGGGAAATTCTTCTTATCATGGCTACTAACATTACACTTGAGAAGTTTAATCCAAATGTAATGGATATAAATGTGTACCTCGAACAATTTGAGGCATATTGAGATGCATTCAATGTAAAGGCAGATCGTAGAATATCGTTGTTCCTAGCAAACATTTCACATGAGTTATTTTCAATGTTGAAAGATCTGATAGCGTCCGACAGGCTGCAGGAAAGTTCATTCAAAGACATACTAGCACTACTTAAGCAACATTTTTCATTTCGACGTAACATCGTGGTCGAACGATTGCGTTTCCACACCTTAAGACAAGCGGAATTCCAGCCTGCTGCGGACTGTCTTAGAGTCCCAAGATAGCAACTTAACGAGCTGTGACTTTGGTCCGCTAATAGATCTTTGTTACGAGATCAGATAGTAGTTGGAGTATTTCGCGAGGATGTTCGCAGAAGACTACCTTCCAATGACAAATTGTCCTTGCAGGGAGAAACTAACATTTTGTTCCTGGAAGAACAAGTAAAAATCGATGCACGATTCTTCCGTAAAATCAAACCTAGATCTGGAGGTGTAACAAGTACGGAGGAAGTAGAACAGGTGACTAGAACAAAAGTTCCTTATAAACAACTTAGATAAGATAAAATAAATTTTATGGGCAGTAACAGCACTATGGATTACGCATAAACAACTTCGAGACAAGACAAAACGAGTCTCTTATCGTTATGGGAAGATTAATCAGGATCCCAACGGGTATAAGAATTGTTATACGTTGAAACTAACGTGTAGATCGTGTGGTAGAATTGGTCACGTACAACGCATCTGCCAGGCAAAAAACAGAATTAAACAAGCAAATACAGTAGAACCTCAGGAACAAAAGACAGATGGGTTAGTACCATTCTTAGAATTGTGTTCAAATCAAACTGAGCCAACGATATCTACAAAGGAACAACCTGTTTCAGTAGCACGCTACTTAAATGGCATATTTATGTGTAGATGTGTACCCAGTAAAAAGGATAACATGGAATCAGGTTCACACTTACTTAGATTTGCACATTAAAAATCAAGATTATCAAATAATACCAAATACTGCTCATGATAAGTCATTAACTTTACTGACCAACTTTTAAAATTGGGAGATAAACTGAAGTCTCGTAAACAAACACGGTTACCAGAGATTTTCTATTTGCATTTTCCCTGACTTTTCCAAGTTTTTCAGGTCTGTAGAGCAAATTTTCCAGGTTGAAATTTCTTGAATTTATAGTGTAGATTTTAGCTTCTAAGATTAGGAAATCTTTGTTGGCTAAATTAAAAGCTGTATATAAAAAAAAAGAAAAAATACACAAAAAGGCCCACCCCAACATCAATCCTACGCCTTTTTGAATATTTTTATGCCATTTAATTATTTATTCGAAAATATACGAACCAAATTGTCACTAAGTTCACAAAATATTAATCTTGTCACTAAGTTTACAAAATATTAATCTTGTCACTAAGTTCACAAAATATTAATCTTGCCACTAGGTTCACAAAATTTTAATCTTGTCACCAGATTCACAGAATATTAATCTTGTCACTAAGTTCACAAAAAGTAAGATTGGTACAACCAAGTTCAGTTGGTCGCCTTAAGTTCTTAGAGTCCTTCATGTTAGAGAGTATAGTAGTAAAACAAAAGTATACTCACAACGCTTTGCATGGTCAAAAGTAGGTAAATAAAAATAATAACGTTATTGAGTTTTTTTGTACTATTAAGGCTCAATCGCAGTGGGTTTCCCGCTTTTTTCGTCTTACGTCAATTATTCAAAATTCATTGCAGGTAAACAAAATTTAACTTTCACGGACCAAAGTTAGTTTCGTCCTTCATTAACGGGTACAATTAGTTTTAAAGAAATGCTAATAGTAACCTCAGGATTGTGTGCAGACACTTTCTGGACAGACTAATGTCCCAAAAGTGTCTCTACACAATCCTGAAGTTATTACTAACATTTCCTTAAAACTAATTGTATCCGTTAATGAAGGACGAAACGAACTTTGGTCCGTAGAAGTTAAATTTTGTTTACCTGCAATGATTTTTGACTAATTGACGTAAAACGAAAAAGGCGGGAAAACCCACTGCGATTTGAGTCTTAACAACTGAATTTCCTGAGTTTTCCAGGTACCTGGTAACCCTGACAAATTTTGCGTTTAGTAAATGGCTCAGAGTTACAAGTAATAGGTTCTGTTAAATTAGAGGTGATCCATAATGCAAAGAAATCTGTACTGATATTTTTATTATCTCGGTCAGAACTGAGTCACATTATTGTTGGTAATGAAGCGTTACAGATTCTGTATCCAAATTGGACGTTTGAGTCAATTAAAGAGTCGATTCAATTGCAAAAGCAGCAACCAGCTGTTTCAACAGTTAGTGATTCATTAGGTCTAAATAGCATTATCAACCAGATGGAAAATAGATGGCAAAAGATGTGGTCAGAGAACCACAGGGTTCAAGAACAAATCATTTTATCTCTTACGGAGATCTCGAAGAATTTACACTTACTTAATGATAGACTCAATAAGGAACCGGCAGACAGTCATACATCTTTTTCGCGTAATGATGAGCTCTCTGGTAATTGCAAGCAGCTGAATCTCACTTGCCTACAAGGTCAGTTGTGAATTATGATAACAACAATTTTCGTAAAATCTGTAAGAGAAATAGAAAAAAAGGTTATAGTAACCAAAGGAACCGGAACGATTCCAAGGAATCGAAATCTAGGAGACTGTCTAAACCTAGAGATTCAAAGAATAAGTCAAGAGTCACCACGCACAGAAGTCTTAACATGGTTGAATGAACATGGTAGTTCACAAAACACTGTCGCCTTTATTTCAAAGTCAGATTCATAATTTAGAACGAATGGTGAATACAGGAAAACTGCAGGATGCACGCAATTTACTCACGAACATTTAATGTTCTTCTTGTCCTAATCAACGACCTTTGGAGTTTAATGGAGATAGAACAAACTAATTTTTATTTATTTACGCTTTTTAAGGTTATTGCACTCTTTTATCAACTTTCCAGCGTAAGTTAACAGCAAAGATGATCTTGCATTTCAGATAGGCTCAACGATAGGTCTAGCTTCTACAAATTTACCTACAATGTCAATTTATTTATTTCTACACATCAGTAAAATAATGAAATTATTCTTTGTCGCGTCTCTTCGGAACCATTTTTCTTGAAATTCTTAATCTAAAGGACAAACTGCTTCAGTCGTAAATCATCATTTCCGACCCACTGTACAGCTGAAGAATGGAGAATGTTATTGCCAAACTTTAAATGACAGGAATGGACTTCCCCCTTCTCTCTCCTTTACAGACCGTTCCATCTCATTTTGAAACAGCAAAGTTAGGTTTTTACTTGCGGTAGAGAGAGGAGCGCTTGAAGTACGGCAACGTCGGGAACATTGACGTGAAGCACACGGTTCATAATGGGGGAAAGTTGAAGTCGTCGTCTGATAAGAAAAGGTGGTTTTACTGTGAGACAGAGAATATCTTTATTTCGCATTTTCTTAAAGGAAAGAACTCATTTATTGTACAAATGTGACATTTTGTGAAGTCTTTACCATTTGTCGTATAAGAAATATTCTTAATTTATTTACAATTTGTAACCACAGTAATTTCATAAGATATGTATTATTTTCTGATTAGAGCTTTGTCAGCCAATCATGAGTTGGGTTACAAAGTGCTATGATCTGTAATGGACTGATCAACTATCAGTTTAAAGTTGCTTTTCTTTCTAATCTATATGATTCTAAAGTGGTATATCCTGTGATAAATTGAACTCTAAATAACCAACTGGACTGGACTGTTACACTGAACTAGCAGTCCACTGAACTAGTTATAAGTACTTGGACTGCATATTTGACTAATTTCACTTATGTTCAGTTGTATGAACTTCTGAAGATTGATTTTTTTTTTTTTTTTTTTTTTAATCCGGGTGAATCGTGCAGCGGATAATGGCAAAATAGTTAATTTTGTGGTGGAAGCATGAACGTTGGTGGATATGTATATGGTACCAAAAGATGTAAATTTAGATATAGTGCCACGCTGTAAGCACTCCCTGGTTTACGTCGCTGTCATTTTCCAATATGGTGGCTTCTGTATACGGCAACTGCTAATATCTTTTGAGACTAATGGTCGTAGAGAGGTGAAATTGGTGTCTACCCTACGTTTTTATGGTCTCATTAAAGACATCCACGAAAGTGTCAGATGCCTCCTTAATGGCCTCGTGGAAATATTTGGTACCAATTTCTGATTTTTTTTACTACTCCTGTATTAATAGGCCTATTGTTATTTCCTGTGAATTATTCTCATTATGTTAATTATTTATTCTGTGTATTTGTTTTGCATGATTCACATTATGATAATTATTTGTTTCGTTTGTTTTGCAAACTGAAAGAAGATGTCACATACGCTGAAAGTGATTGATTCAACTACAGCTTCAGTGCCTGAAGCTACAAACTTGGACTGAATAAAATGCACCCTTTGCCAAGAAGATACAAGTGAAGACCTGTGCTGTCCAGCTGCCTCTAAACTGAAAGATGTAGGCTCTGGGTACAGCAGCCTTTTTGAAGACCTGACTGCTTTCAGTGAAGCTAGTAGCTTACCAAAATCATTGGATATGGTTTGGAGCGACGAAAACGCTTTCTGCTAAAGAAGCAAAGTTTCACCATTCCTATAGACTACAATTTAGTAAGAGCCGTCTTCAAAGAGTATTGAAGCGAACCGAGCACGACGCAACCAGAGATGAAGCCAGTTGTAGCAAATACACACGAAGATTTCGCAATCCCAGGAAATATCCTCATCCTCGATCTTACCTGAAGCAGTGACACAAACATAATGGAACGGATGAAACGATGCGCCATTAAACTTTTAGCTGAAGTTACAACTGAAGACCTTGTGGCTATTGACGCTCAATATCATGCCAAATGCTTGGTATCTCTCTATAATGGTGCTGCTAGAAAACATACATCTGATGAGCCTTTTCGTGAAGGTGAAGGTGACACGAACACGTCAATGTGACAGCTGAGAGGAATACGAACGATTGCAATGTCTCTTGATCTGCATATCATGCGTAAAAGCTGACCACCACAACCCAGTGCTGTAATGCAGACACGGCGAGTTACATGCTCCCCCCATTTTCCCGAAGATGCAGCTTCAATTTCCATGATACGTCATTCACTGGATATAATCAAGAGTAATGAAATTCGCAAATCTCGGACAACCACCTATAACTTCTTTTGACCAGCCACTATTCGCGATCGGGAAACAGATCAAATGGAAGTGGAGGAATCTGTATGGAGAATTGAAATATGTGATGATGCTAAGTGGGCTGCGTATTGAAATGGCAGCTCTGAAGACAATAGAGGTTTTGCAAGGTAGTGGGTGTAGTGCCGCGTTAGTGAAAATACACGTAGCCAAGACAGAAATCGCAGATGCATCAAGTGACAGCATGTGCACTATATTAAAATTCTGCAGGATGCATATTCAGAGTATGAATCACCACACTCTAGTGAGTAACTCACTTTCAAAGAATGGTGTTTAGTTAGCCTGCGTAAACCAATGTTTAAATTTTGACTCATAGTTCTGGATTTCGAGTTAATCATACTTGTGTTTGTTAGAGCCATGAAAACAGGGCATTTTCCTTTGTACGTTCAATTGTTACACAGACTCGTTTAGTGGTTTTTTGCTCTTGATCATTTCCATTATGCGAGATGGTTATCAGTTCAATTACGCGATATGGACAACTTGCAGACTACGCATCCTACTATGTTTGACAATTTCATGACAGGACACTTCAGTCAAGAAGACAACTCATGGTTTCTCCAATATCGCTATCGATCAAGCAAATGAACAACATAATGCTGTTGTTAAAGATGATGGCGGTGCTGTTGGATTAATAGAATCTCCCATAGCATTACAACGGTGGATGGTTTCTGGCCCACAGATTATTATCTTATTAATGCAGATTCTGGTCTTATTAATGAGTGGGTCTTATAACGAGGACACAGCGGATAAGTCCCTTCATACTGCACCTACGCGTCAACACGAGGAGGCACTAGGTCAGCAAACAAAATTTTGGAAAGGTGTTACGTCTCTGGTATCGACATTCAAGGAGTTAGGAAACCCATTCACTGAAACTTACTTTAGATACGCGAGACATCGCAGAACATTCGTCTGTTGAAACTATTTACAAAATCGCTGAGGTTGGTCAGACTCAATACCAGTAGTTTCTCAAAGAACGACTTCAAGAACAAACCAAGTCCACATATGACACAATCCCCAAAAATTCCTTGCCACTGTTTGGTGCAGCAGTCACGCGTCAACTTGCAGAAGATAAAGCTCTAATTTCTACATTGAAATGCGATCGGACTTTATTTTCCAGACTTTATATACACTCAGTCACTGATAAAATAAGTGGTCTCTTTCAAAAACCTAAATTACAAAATTACATGTTTTTCACTGTAAGGAACGTGCTAGGAATAAGCAATTTACCAACAGATAAGTTCCTGTACAAAACAGACTCAATTTTCTTTGTCGTTATCTATTTATTTGTTATTCGTTATAATTTTTATAAAACTCACTTGTTGCGTCTCTAAAAACACAAAATTCTGATATAAATTATGTGGCAACGTCGAAAAACATGAGTACCCACTCTCCTGTTTCTAAAGATTGATTTACTTAGTAGTTACACCAGTTACAGCTACTAACTTCTCCAAGTAGCTGTGATCGTCAATGTCTATTTACAGCAGCTCCTCAATTGTCCTCACGATGCTAGTTCAACACCGAAATTTTGAGCCCCCACAGGGAATTTTGAACCCGGGACCGCTCGCACTGAAGTCGAGCGCGCTACCGACTAGGCTTCAGTGCGAGTGATACGGATTCGATTCCAGGTGGGGTCTCAAAATTTCGGTGTTGACTCAGCATCGTGAGGACAATTGGGGTGCTGCTGTGAATAAAAGACAGTGGTGATCACAATTGAGAGCTTTGGATCTTCTCTCCCAACACGTCTGGTCAGAGGCCGGGAAAGGCCTCATCCAGCAGTGGATTGAATATGACTGTGAATTATATATATATATATACATATTGACATATAAAAAGCATACCCTTCGCTTACGCGTAGTATGACTACCAGTCTAGCTATACACAGAGGTTCTGAAGCAGCACAGTTGCTTTGCAATTGACACAACTCTATTCACAAAAAAAAACATTCTGCACAGTATTCGTAGTTGCGTTCTAAGAATAGTTCTCTACTTTACCTTCAAAAATGGGAGGAAAATATACGTAATTAACTATAAAGTTGCAGAAATAATGTTTTCAACACTTGAAAAACTATTTTTCTGGGATTTGTTTTTCTCTTAAAATGTACAGATGCTTATCAGAATAATGGAAACACCTGAACGAAAGTGCAACTTACCAGATTAATATGGTGTCGGGCCACCTTTCGCCTTCAGAACAGCCTTGATGCGACGTGGGATGGAGGCATAGAGGTCGTGAATGGTAGCAAGTGGAATATTACACCATTCCTCGTGCAGGGCATCGGCCAGTTCTGTGAGAGAGGATGGAGGTGGAAATCGTCGCCGGAGTCGTGTTTCCAAGATGGACCACAGATGTTCAATTATGTTGAGATCTGGGGATTGGGCGGGCCAGGGGAGGTGTTGAACTTCATCCCGATGTTCCTCAAACCACGCTGCAACAACTCCAGCTGTGTGAATGGGTGCATTATCATCCTGGAATATGGCGTCATTGTCCGGGAACAACATCCGGACCATAGGATGCAAGTGGTCTCCTAAAATTGCGACATAATCGTTGGCAGTGATGCGTCCGCGAAGTGTGACCACAGGACCCAATGAAAACCATGATATTGCGGCCCACAGCATCACCGTGCCGCCGCCATGTTTCACAGTTGGGCGGAGACACTGCAGATCATACGCTTCTTTGGGCGTTCTCCACACATAAACACGGCCCGTGGTTTGGAATAGGGTGAATGGTGACTCATCCGACCATACCACACGTTTCCAGTCGTCAACGGTCCAAGTTGCATGGTCGCGGCACCATTTGCGGCGTGCTAAAGCGTTCTGGTCCCTGATGAGAGGCTTGGCCCGTGCAACACGACCCCGTAAGTTCATGTCATGTAATTCGCGGCGGACTGTGATTATCGAAACAGGTTGGGGGAGGTGCTGATTGAGTTCCTTCGTCACTTGCGCCGCAGTGGCACGACGGTTCCGCGTGACAATGCGCTTTAATACCCGGCGTGCCCTGTCACTGATGCTTTTCTTCCGCCCACTGTTCCGCTTCCCCGATGTGGTTTTCCCGTGTGTTGTGTAGGCCGTCATCACCTTCGACACTGTCCCTGGCGACACACCTAACACACTAGCCACTGCCGTCACACTCACTCCACATAACCGCGCACCAACAATTTGCCCTCTTTGAAACTCTGAGAGGTCTCCCATTTTAAACTACCTCCGTCTGCTGCAGCCACTGCACACTCCTGTTCCACGACGCCTGACGTAGTATGGAGACCGACCTAACACACCACCACCAGCAGTCCGGCGCTGCGGTCGCCACGACACCACTGCCAACCCATACATATGACGTGTTTCCAACTACAGGTGTTTCCATTATTCTGATAAGCATCTGTATTTCCTACAGCAAAATTTAGAAGTTCTATGATACGAATATTTACGTGTTTTTAAACTACTTTGTTTCTCATTCTCTGCATGTGATTAAAATGAATCCCTTGCAAGAAGGATATTCCAGGATTGTTACATTTTAATTCCTAATATTCCGGGAGTATTCCTAGGTAAATAGAAATATGCCGGAACTTTTCCCGGGATTAGAATGTTTGGTATCTTGAAAAAAAAAAAAAAATACAGGGAACATTTCTAATATATTCCCATACAATAAAAATAACCTTGAACATTAGAGAAAGTTGCACGTTGCACTGCAAAATCTTGTATTTTAACGCTACAAGTATAAAAAGTATAATAGTACCAAAGTTAAAATGTAATTGGAAGGTTAACAATAATCTTGAAATCTTCCGAAGGCGGACATTGACATATAAAATGTATACTCCATGTATTGAAATTATCCAGGCATGAATAATGCTGGCATATAGTGAGAATATACCTTCCTTTCTATTGTGTAGAGCCTATATTTATTGCGTACTCTTTGAGAGTATTTATTCAGTTATTTAACTTTTATGTAATGGCCAAACATGTGCTATGGGATCGAAAGTCCCTCGCATATCTAAGTGACAATATCCCTAGGCGTAAAGAAACCCAAAAAGGAAGGTATTTCGAGAACATAACGGTTGTTTTTT
>JAGDQP010046785.1:5088-15203 GCA_022664845.1 Lepisma saccharinum
AACTATTCTTTTTCAGAAACAACAAAAGCAAAAGAGAGGATACAATTAAGTGTGCATATTTGTAATCGCTTCAGGACAGTGTAGCCACCTTGCAAATTGGTTTCGAACATACATACTGGTCTACTGTATATATATATATATATATTCGTTAATTTCTTTAAGTAGTACGTTAGTATAATTATGTCTGCATTTTGTTTGGGAATGTTTTGTTTTGAAATACGAGGAACTTTAATTCTCGTCGTGAGCGTAATGATTGTGAAATTTCTACTTCGAGATTTAAGGAGAGGAATATTATTTCGTGATCGTGTTATCCGCACGAGATCAGTAACGTAACTAATTCCCTTTACTTTTGTTTGTTCTGGGGATATCGCAGTTGTAGTTGGCTTCGAGGTTTCCCAGGTCCACCGTTTACAAGAATAAAATAATGAACCAAATTCGGGGTAAAATTGTAGCTAGTTTGCTGACAATATATTTTTAAGGAGCTCCTGAAACTTTGAACAGCGAACTCAAGAAATTCGCACTTTGATCTACTCCAAATCCAGATATTATTAGCACATATTTGCTTATTTCCTTGAATAATAAACCAAGGAATAAGGAATAACTCCTCCATTTACACTCGATCACTTACTATCTGAGGGGGGAAGTGGGAATGGCTTCGGCATGCAGGAAATTAACCGTTCTGCACAGACCGTGGTTGGTATCAAACGCATCGAAGGAAGAGAGTAGGGAAATTCAGCATGTATGGTGGAAGCAGGAAATACGTTCAAATCTTTTTCATATGTGTTCTAGTAGAATCAGGGCTTTAATGGAAAGCTGAACAATGTCTGTATGACGTCAAAAAAATTCTAAGTTTCATTTTCTGCACCGAAACGCAGGTGTGGTAGGTTCATGTGCTATAATTGCTGATAAACACCGAGCAACGATCCAGACTGCAGGACAGTACATTTTTATTTAGCATTTGGCGGACTTTCCATATCTTCTCCCGTACCTTATTCCAGACTGTGCCAAGGATACCTAAAACCTATAAAACACTTTAGTTCATTCTGTTTGAAGTTGGGGTTGTAGACTTTTTCTGGGTTTGCGTGTAATATCAGAATCTTATGGTGAGTGGTGATAGTTCGTACTGTTGAAATTAGACGGAGTTACTTCTCTAATCTTTGATCCATGGGATGAACTCAGTGATTTGAAGGGAGCAAGACTTTGTTTTTAATGATTTTTACCCCACCTTTGGCGTTAATGAAGTTCGAATCACGAGAGGTTGGTATTAATTACTTTCGCAAGACAGGCCATAAAATAAGTAAGCAAGTTACGTCACGTAATAGGCAATTACCCATTATTATGGTTTATTTTTGTCCGTAAGATCATATTCGTATTGTTATCGTTGGCATTGAAAAGGAACGACCCAGTCGAGCAATTCATGCAGCTCAATATGACTTCAATCTTATCACGTGGCAACAATGTTATTGTTGGGGGACAGAAAAAAAATCTTTTAATCTTTTTCACATTCTCTGTGGATAAACGTTCCTTGCTTGTTCTCATTTTGGCCATTATTAGGGCCGAAAAAGGACCATTTATATATACATTCTTCTCAACTGAGATCATCTTTGTGAAACCCGCTAAAGAATAAAGTTGCTCACCTGTTTTTTCGTATCAACAATATTTATAAACTTTTTTTAATTATTTAAGAAAAAAAATCAGCAGATAAAAGATATTTTTATCTGTCTGGTAAAACATGCCATATAGCTTTATAGTTTTTAAGAGCAAGAACTCGTTGCTTCAAAGAAAGAAGGAGTAGGTAAAGACATTATTAGATGTAGTTGGGGAATTTGAAAATAGATGTTTTTTTTTTTAAGTTCCTTTGGGTCTCTTTGTATGATCATTTTTGTAAAACCTTGTAATGTTTTTACCTTAGCAACACAGAAAATAAACAAACCCTGCTCAATATTGTATTATTATTAATTATACACGCAGTTATTCCAAAAGAAAGAAAAAAAATAATAGATTTGAGTAGTCCACGTTGTATAATTCCATACTGCTCAAATATGACAATATAGGTACGGAGATACCTTCAGTACATGTAAAAAATAGTTTGGAATACTGCATAAAAACAGCACTATTGTTTTACTAAGAAAACATTTATTAATGTATGTTTAAAATAGCATTATTTGGTATATGTTCGTATGAAAGCTCTTTTTTTTTAAAAAAAAGAAAAAAAGTACATACCTAAGAGGCTGTGTAATGTTTAATTTAAATTGTGTTTATTACAATATATCTACATATAAAATATAGTAGTATGTTTTGAATTCAGTGTGTTTTTCTACCTTTTCTCTAAGCGTGAACTAGTGATTTTGAAAGATAAGAAGAGATTGTTATGAAAGATTTTTGATCAGATTTCGAGTCGAGTACAAGAGATATACGTTAAAGAATTTCACATAAGCGAAATTGTATTGGTGTGAAGATAAAACAGACTTCGGTGTTATTATCTACGATTATGTATTATACTCTTTATTTTTCCTGTTGTAAAAATAAAATCAGAGGTCGAAAAGCAAGTTGAAGTCTCTTAAAATAATGGTGTAAAATTGACCTGTTTTGGAAGGGAAACAAAAGGATCACAATTTCGATGTTAACGTGAACTTGCATGAAAAGAAAAGCTTCGTGCTTGATATAAATTTAGATCTATATATTCTCTTGTTAAATTACTTCATATTTTCGTTGATCCGAAGGCATGAAAAGAAAAACAAATGGAATAAAATTATATCAGTGTGTAAATTATTTGGTGATTTTAAAAGTGTTCTGTTGTAATAAAAAAATCTTCCATGTATATTTTAATGAAGTTCATGTCTATTTTTAAGAATAAAATTATTTATCATGACCAATAACTATCGTTTTATTGATTATAAAAGGACAGTTTTGAGAAAAAGTTTAGATGTAAATATTTGTGCCTAAACTCGTTAACTCCTGAACAGAGGTACAAAACTGGAACACTATGTTGTTAGTTTCTCTTCGAGGTTAGTCTATATGCTGAAACTCTCCAGATTTGGCTCCACAGTAGTGAAGTGAACTCTGTCTTGAACGAGGAGGGTTGAGGCATGACCATCTTTAGTTTACAGGCCGGAGAGCACAATATGGCAACTCAGCATAACGTGAAGCCTGCCGGCTGATACCGAACTTCGTCAGCTGAATCCATTCACAGAGACATTTAGAAATAAACTATGTATTTGCTGCCGCCGAAACGTTGCGAACTTATCTATAATTGACTTACTATTATCAGTTGTGGCGCAGATAGTGTTTTGCGTCGCAAACAGGCTATCAGAGATTTGGTATTTACATTTTCAGTATTTCTCATTGTGAATTCCTATATAAAAGCAATGTGTAATTTGATCCCAGCCTTTCTTTAGGCAATTTTTTACTCTACACTTCAGCCCCAGACATTTTCTCTGTATTCCTTACTTTAGCTCAGCTGATATTGTAATTGTCCATATCTACTTCTGTTACACGGCGTTACGTATAGTTCAAATGTTTTTTTCCTTATTTCAAATCTCTTGCATGCAGCACATAAAAATAAAAATGAATGCAGCACATGTGAATGTAACAAAACAGTATACAAAGGCATATGCTCATCTTTGCACTAATAATATTACAACTTGATTTGACTCTGCATTCAAAATAGAGCAACAGCATTTGAAGTATATTCAACTCCGTATAACAGAAGTAGTCAATATAGAAAATTATCCGTGTTATTTGACAATCGAAACTTCTAATTCGTTCTGAATTATAATTCAGATTAACTACGCAAGGAATTTTCTTGACATTTTAACACGAATGATACACTAGCGACTAAAAAATTAAAATCACAAAAAAGTTTGGCGGTTCCACAAAATTGCTATCGAGACGAGACTGGCATCAATCTCATTCTCGCCTCGAACTTTTTAGGAGTCTTGGTCTCGTCTCGATCTGAAAATTCCAGTCTTGGTCTCGATTGTAAACCTTAGTCTCGTCTCGGTCTTGAGTCTCAACAAGTTAGTCTCGGTCTCATCTCGAAAGACCATAGACTTTAAAAAGTTGCCGTCCCTTGCTTGAAATGGGTACGCAGGATTTCCGATCTCGGTTATTAACATAGCTTGTTACATTGTTAATTTGGGATTTAGATTAGAAATAATACTGAAACAGAAAACATTACGATTTTAAAGTAACATAAAGCTTTAGTTAGGGAAGCCTATATAGAATACAAATAAATCAGATACATGAAAATATTTCTATTATGGAAACGGATGTATGTTATACCAAAAATTGCGAAATTTGTATACTAACATTTGCGTTTTGATATTTTAAAATTATATTTAATTTGACTGAATAACTGTTACGTTAAAAATGAAAATTTTACATATTAGTCGAAATTTTCTACCAGATGTATAGATATAAATGAACGTACACTGTTAAATATTTTCCATTTCTGAGGAAAGCTAGGCAACCATAGCTACCTGGAAGTTTTCAGTGATTTGGCTAATTAAAGGCATCCATTATATAGTTCTCAGGAATGTTTGGAGCAAAATAAAAAAAGTGTAAAGATTTGAACATGGGTTCTTTAGTCATAATTTCAGCGTCGTACTGACTGCTCTAAATTTCCAGTTAAAATAAAACAGTATAGAGTGTTAGAATTATGTTGGCTGAATGCCGAAGGTATAAACTAAGTTGATCCCACGACTTACGCCACATTTTAATCATTTATGTAATTGTTAAATAGGATTCGGAATTCCGATTGACTCAAAAAATATTTTCCATTTCTACCAAAATAACTGACAAAATGGTGGCAGCAAACTCTTGATCAACATTGCATGCAGAGCTACGATAAGGAAGTTTTCTCATTCTGCGCATGTGCGGAACTAAAAACGAGAAATATCTAGTTAATCATACGAAAAGTATCTTAGTTTTCCTCCATGACAGTGAAACATCATGAAATACTAATTATTCTGCGAAACTAGAATATCTAGAAAGTTAACAAAATTTTTAACAGTGTACAGTACGTGACAACAATTTTAGTTATTAACTTTTGTACAAGTGAATAATCAAATACAAAGAAATTGAAAATACCCCTTACCGAACTCCACAACCACCGAATCAATTAGTTTTCAATACTACTCTTGATTGATTAAAAGAACCAATTCATAGGTATGGGTTACAGCTGGACGTTAATACATTAAAGCAAAAAGAAAAGAGTGAAGTGTGTTCCCGGTAGGCGTTACTTTCAAATAGCTTATTGCGAATCTTATAAACTGAAATAAGCACATTGGTATTTCAAATAAACCGTGCTATTAGAATAAAATGTAATTCCAAAAATCCTAGCAAAGCATCGCTTAATAGGTAAAAGCTAACCTTACTGTGTCTATCATGCTATGTACAATCTTATATCACCTCTATGTTTGTCTTTCAACTCAGGAACTACTAGGGCTACGAAGGTGGTTGAGTTGTTCGGGAGGTCTCAACGAAACTTCACCAACAACATACAGATAATCCAAATTTGACGATAACAATACTGTTTTTATCGAATGTACAGATATGTTTATGTAATAGGTTGTGCAGAATTGCACTGCCCCTACTAGATAAAATCAAGTGCGAGAACCGATACTGTAAGTACTGCAAATCCTTATTTTAACTCATTCTTGATTCTGTTCCGAAAACTCTTGCTCGAAAAACCGGAGTATTTTTTAATCTATTGCAGGCATCCAATCGTATCAGTTGGGATCCAACCGGTGTAGTAACCTTTGATAATACCCTCGTTTCGGGATCTAATATTATTAATCTTGTCAATGATGATGTAAGATGAACGACACCACAAAATCTCGTTATTCAAGCATTTAAACAACTTCTTCAACAAATTAATATTCTAAAATAACTTGTAATTTTTAAATTTACTGCTGGGGCACCCTTGTTCAAGCAACAAAAACAACGGGTAACTTCAGAAAATAACAAAAACCAAGAAATCCAAAACAAATAAACTAGTGTAAAAGGCAAGAATAACATTTTCAGGAACTATAAATTTTATAAATTGTAGTCATGTCCTTATCGAAAATATTTGCATACGGATCCAGTACCTCTTAAGAGGTATTGATAAACTCAAACGGAAAACAGGAACATCAAAAACAGATTACAAAATAGTTAGCTTCACAAGATACCTTACATCCACCTGTACGTAAAAACTTTCCTCGGAAACGGAAACAATATGTGAATGGTCCATATTAACTTCTTCCAATGGATTTACCTGATATGCAAAATGTGGCAAAATATAATGATGGGTACAGATACATTTTATGTTCCATTCATGTCTTTTCACGGTATGCGACTTGTATTCCTGTCAAGAACAATACGGGGCCCATTATGGCCGAGGCCATCACAAACTTTTTTGAATCGTTGAAATTCCATCGTAAAATGGATTTAGAAACGGAATTTTATAACCAGCATGTGAAACGCGTGTTTGAGAAGTATGACATCAATCATTATAGTGTGCATTAAGAACTGAAAACTGCACTTGTCAAATGTTTTATCCGTACGTTAAAGGAAAATAATACTTTACGGCTGAAAATAAGTATAACTACATTGATGAATTATCGGATCTCGTACTTATTTACAATAATAGCATGCATTCCACAATTCATCGCATCCAATTGAATCATCCATCATTGATGGTTGAAATTCATATTCCACTTACGTGTCAAAATGTTCTTTTGGGGAAAATATCTTTTGGTTTGATTTAACCATGAACATAGGAATATATATTCCTATGTTCATGGATTTATCGGATGGAATAAAAGTAAAACATCGTATTACATCGGGTATTATGCCACCATCCAACAATTGTTAGGTGAATTAAATAAAACTACACCGGCAATACAATTGACCTATTCGAATACGGTTCACGCCAAAACCACAGATAATATTCGTCATTCGGCTATCTCCTACCTTGACATTGCAATTAGAATTCGAACCCAACATTAACATTTTAAAGATTGGGACTGTACAAAACCGCAACAAGTGTTTGTGTACACGGATCAGCCTCAATAAGTAATCGATACAAAAGTACCGTTGCTCCGAATTGTTGCCACGAGGGATACAAATCATTGTAAAGTCCAAACCATCACATTTCAAGACGTTCATTATTTTCCACTATCCAAATTAATTTTCGATACGATTGAAATCCTACTAAAGGACCATGCAGGTCGTAATTTACGATTTGTATCTGCGACATTGACGGTGACACTTAACACGTCTTCCACAATGAGAGTAGCACCACATCGCGGACGTGGGATCCCGTATTTTGCAGGACCCGTTTAGCAAACGCGGACATGGAATTGGAAGTTCAACTTGCGGTCTTTTCAGATTTGCAATGCCATTCATAAAAAAAGACGCAAAAGCTGTTGCTCATCAAACGTTACAGACAGGAATCCAAGTTGTTGGGATGTGTTGGCAATTCGGCCTGTAAAAGAATTCGTGAGGGCACGTATATGTGAAGCAGGATCCGTTTTAAAGAGAGAAGCTGAAACAAAATTAAATCAGTTGCTTGCCGGTAGTGGTAGAAGACGGGCACGTAAGCGCAGAGCTCCCGGACGTGTTGGACTACCCGTAAAGCGTCGTAAACATACAAGTACCAGACCAAGATATATTTTTAGTTAATCAACATGTTTCTTACACCTGGCAATAAAGAGTACTGTACCAATGGATTGGATTTAGTATATGTACCCATGACACAAACCGCCATTGATTCATCACATATGGTCGAAAATCGACCTATTTTAACACATCGGAAGAACCCATTGAATGCGTTATTCCTGGAGATACTGCAGAGTATATTCATCCCGCGTACCTTTACCTGTATGTAAAATGTAAAGTAATAAGAGGAAATGGGGATAATTTACAGGTAGGAGCAGAAAGACCACCACCTGTTGCGGCCGATATCGTTGCACCTGTTAATAATTTCTTACATTCCATGTTTGGACAAGTCGATGTTTATTTAAATGATAGTCATTTCGTCTTCCAATGGAACCTATCCCTATCGTGCCTATTTTGAATCAAGTCTCAATTCCTCCGAGGATGCTTCCAATACACATTTGAAAACAGCCTTGTGGTATAAGGATACCACAGGGCAATTTGATACGTTGGGTAATGCTAATGTAGGATTAGAAAAACGTCGTGCAGTGGTTGCTGGTAGTGGTATTGAAGTGCTAGTCGGCTTTCCACTGATATTACAACGATTGATCGTATTATTCCAAATAAGGTTAATATGAGAGTCACGTTAAGTCGCAGTTAAAATGCATTCTGACTAATGGCAGCGCAAGAATCTTCTTTCAAAGTTGAATTAGAGGCAGTCACGCAATATTCGCGTCGTATAGAAATATCTGCTGATATGGCCCTTCAGTTAAATCGATATATGCTCCCAACATTCTGCAAACTTCCATTCACACGTGTAGAAACCCGTGTTCATACCATACCTCAAAATGTATCGAGGTACAATCTAGATAATTTATTTTTCGGTAAAGTACTTAAAGGTCTTGTCATCGGGTTTGTTTGGAATACTGCATTCATTGGTCAATATCATTTGAATCCCTTCTATTTCCAATATTTTAATCTAAACAAACTTCAGGCCGAGGTCGGTTCTAAATTTTATCCTCCCACTCTCCTTACACCAAATTTTGCTAATGATTTGTATATTTCGAGTTATCATACCTTAATTTTTGGAACCGGCATATTTAATTAAAATGCAGGTCATACCATTTCACCGGAAGGTTATTCAAATGGGTATACATTGTATGCATTTATTTTATCACCTACAAATACATTGGACAGTCCTACTTGGGATGTCCTATCAATATTAAAATTGGATTCAGCGATCGTCATCCACAATCCATCACTTACGTGGTCTATGCACAATTTGATTCCCTGATCCAGATCGACAAGGGCCGTAATATTTATTCTGATACCATCTAAAACAATTCTGTTATGATTAGATCAAATTGCGAATTATTAGTTAGCACTCTGTCAATAAGTGTATAAAAGGTGAGGATACGTTCCTATCTGTATCATTACAACGAGGATAGTATGAAGGCCTTCATCCACTTTTTGGCCTTTTGACCAAACTGGTGACGATGACTATCGTCAAGGAATTGGCTATTGTCAATCCTGATTTCAATACCAATCAAAGCTGCCTTTCAAACTACATTTTGATATTTTCAAATTACTATTAACACTCGAACTAGATAATAATTATCTTGCTACACACGTCTATGGAGTGCAATGGAACGATGGTGATGTCGCATATATAGTGAACTGCAACGTTTAATTGTAACCTATACAAATCATATCAGCGTTCTCTATGTCCATGGACGTCGTCGACAACAATTTTAGAACACCTGTCTGGATGTAATGTAATCTGTCTAGTAGAGGTGCGTTGCTCAAAATCAATCAAGTTACTCTTTCCTGCAAATCATTGAGAACATCGTCATCATTAGTTTCATACGTTTCGTTTTGCATTATATGAAGCACAGTGTTACGGTAAATATTTAAGCTATTACGATTTAGCACAATATGTAACGTCTGAACCTATACATGTGTATGATCCAACTCCCATAACTCCAACTCCCAGTGTAACAATGTGAATGATAATTCAGTGTAACAATGTGGACTGATGAAATTTTAAGTGGAGTGTTACATGATCGTTTAAGTAGTTCAATCTTAACAGGTATTTACGCTGTGAATCACTTATCAATAACTGTAAAAACACCAGCCGCATTAATTGTAAACCTAAGTCCCTCCTATCAACGAGGGACATATTGGGTATGTATTGTTATCCATAACAATAAACGCGGCTTTTACTTCGACAGCCTTGGACGTAATTCACCTAAACCCATTGTTCACTTTCCTCTACGAAATTGTTTCATTTATCATGTCAAAGAAGTCCAATACCAAGCTAACAATTCCGCTTTGGATTGCTTATTTTGTATTCTATATATACCTATTCGGGTCATAAGTTCTGTTGCAAACTTGTACAAAAAATTCCAGTAGTTAGGAATGATGTATGAAAATAATCTAGCATTGATGTAAAACGGTAATGTTGGTTGAACTTA
>JAGDQP010046786.1:0-15203 GCA_022664845.1 Lepisma saccharinum
TTCAAACTGGCAGCTAATATTTTGTGTGGTAATTTCTTTTTGGCTCACCTACTTGTGTACGAAACAAACAAACACAAACACACACACACAAAGAAACAAACACAAACAAACAAACACACACACACAAACACAAGACTGGTGATTCAGAAGTGTATAGTGACATTATCACTCAATTTGTAGCTTTGCTTGAGGAAGACGAACGTTACTGTTGGTTCCAACAGGACGGAGCAACGAGCCATACATCAAATGAGTCAATGGAGATGCTCGGACATTTCTTCGAAGATGGATTGATATTGAAAAACTTGTGGCTGCCTCGCTCGCCTCTTAAGCACTCCAGACTTTTATTTGTGGGGCTAATTTAAGAATATAACGTACAAAAACAATCCAAGGACAATTCAGGAACTGCAGAATATAACCAGAGCAGTGAGCGACATCCCGGAAACAACATTGCACATAGTAGCCTCCAATATGTCGCCGTGTTAACTTGTGAATAACAGTTGATGGTAAACTTTCCAACATCATCTTTAAATGTTAAGACTGTTGTTCATCCTTATGTAACAACAAACTGTAGTCACATGTAAATATTTTCATGTTATAATAACTGAAATGTGAAGAATTTATAGTTGTTTATAATTTTCTTAAATTTGATTTCGGGGACTTTAGAAACGCACTGAACACGTGTACTTGTGTTGATCTCAACATGTTAGAGCAACTTTTAAGGAATATTTTTGTAACACTGACAACTCAACAGATGTGTTCAAATTAATTTACACAGTCCCAAAATCTCAAGTTTCTAATAACTAATGGCGGAGTTCTGCAGAGTGTAAATTTATGGTCAATTCTAGCATACATGGGGAAAACAGCATAATTCAAATTAGCAAAAACGAGGTAAGTTAAAATTTGAGATTTGTATGTGATGTCTCATCTTCGGTTAACTTACAAGGAACACTAGCCAAGTGTAAAACTCCGATTTTGATAAAATTTGGCAGGTAGATACTACACATGAAATAAACGAATTCGTTTTTTTGTTTCTGCGGAAAAACGGTTTTAGGGAGCAAAAGCCCCCACACAAAATTGTGAAAGTGCCCGCCCGAAAAGCGAGAAGTGGATCGAAGTGAATGAAATTGTGCACAGAGATGGTAGAAGTAAAATGAGGGAATACGGGTTTCGTATTTTGCTGGAAACAACGGATGGGTGGGGCACAGACCCCTCCAAACATCTGATCACGAAATATCAAAAGTGCTAATAAGTGCCGAAAGTACATGGAGAATTGCAACGAAACTGTATGTAGGGACAAAACGCAAAAAATTAGCGAATACGTGTTTTTGATCTTGTGCGGAAAAACAGTGCGGGGTACAAGGTCCCCCCTCCGAAAAAAGGTAAATATTACCGCAGGAAGGAGTGTACCGAAGCGAATGAAATTGAGCATAGATATTGTAGATGTAAAAGAAGGCAATAGAAGTTTCCCAAGTGTCCCCTCCGATTTGCTTCACATCTGGTACAGCAACAGTAGACAGAAAATAAATCGACACGTGGTTGGTTTGTTTATGCGGAAAAACATTGTAAGGGAGTAAACGGCTAGTGTGAAAATAGTGAAAGTCTGCCAATGCGTAGATGGCCTGAAAGTAGGAAATACGTGTTACTGTGTCTCCTCGGCTGTTTTGGAGAGGCAAATAACTCTTCAAACATGAAACATGTTGAACACTCGAAGACGGAGTAGAAAGTAAAAACGTCGTGATAGATATTGTATTCACAGAAAGAGATATATAGATTGTAACATATCTCCGCTCCGACACATTTATGTGTATGCACATTCGCTTTCGTCCACTCCTTCCTGTGCTCCTCCAGTAATATATACCTTTTTCGGAGGGGGGCCTTGTCCCTCACACTGTTTTTCCGCACAAAGTAAACACGTGTTCGCTTCTATTGTGCGTATTGTCCCTGCACACAGTTTCGTTGCAATTCTCCATGTTCTTTCGGCACTTTTGACGTACACTTATTAGCACTTTTGATATTTCGTGATCAAATGTTTGGAGGGGTATGTGCCCCACCCACCCGTTGTTTCCAGGAAAATACAAAAACACGCATTCCCTCATTTTACGTCTACCATCTCTGTGCACAATTTCATTCACTTCGGTTTACTTCTTCTCGCCTTTCGGGCGGGCACTTTCACAATTTTGTGTGGGGGCTTTTGCCCCCTAAAACAGCGTTTCCGCAGAAACAAAAAAAAAACACTTATTCGTTTATTTCATGTGTAGTATCTACCTGCCGAATTTTATCAAAATCGGAGTGTTACACTTGGGTAGTGTTCCTTGTTAGTATAAGTAAATTCTAAACGTGAGTTGGATAATCGCTTCTTGGTACTTTTAGTATAAGCGATTAATACTTACGACTGGCAGGGAAGAAAATAGTCTCCTGAAAAACTGTTTTTTGACTTCTATTGTTTTAATTACTAACATGCTATCCTTAACTTGTTTACATAAAATTTCAAGTGGTAGTTTTACTGTTGAACAGCCGATGGCAGTTGAGGTGAGGGGAGTTCTTTAAATGGTGCGCCAGTTGTAATAGAACTATTATGGAGTTTGTCCCGATAAGTTACAATGTGACGTGCTGCTGTTTAGTACTCAATTACTAATAAGAGGTTAAGACATTTTTAACATGAGATGGTTCTAACGGGGTAGTTTAAAGTAATTGGAACGTATTTGAGCATTGATTTATCCGTGAAACTATAATCATGGTGTAATTTAGAGACCAGAGACCTATCTTTCCCCGTGTAAATGTGAAGTTATCAAAACTCTCCTAGAGGAAGGCAGATATCCATAAAGACAAACTCCTAGTAGGATGACGAAAGGTAAAAATCTGAGTAAAATCTTTGTTGCAATGAGAGAGAGGAGGAAACATTTGCAACACCAGGTTAAGAAGTCTGGACGAAAACCAAAGCTATCCATAACAGGTACGGAACTCGCAAGTTCATCGCCGTAGTAACTAACATTCGTCATCGGAATCTATCCTGGGCAAGATCAAGCCAGTTTGCATCACAAACACCTACTTCTCGAAGATCCCTTCTACTACTGTACTTCCAACGTCGTCTCGGCCTTCCCAACGGTCTCTTTCCCCCCGGCTTTCCAACCACGATAGAACATACTCTTAGTTTTTCTCCCATCCGAGCTACATGGCCTGCCCACCTTAGTCGTCGTAATTTCATTATTTTTACATCTGGTGACTCAGTACAGTCCGTGGAGTTCTTCATTATGCAGTATCCTCCATTCCTCCGTCAACTCGTCCCGTTTCGGCCCGTATATCTTTCTCAAAATCTTATTTCCAAACACTCGTAAATTATGTTCACCTGCTACGGTCGTACTCCAACTTTCGCAACCGTAAAGTATTACCGGCAGAATAACCGTTCTGTATATTTTCAATTTCAATTTCCTTGATATTAATCGCGATGTTAAAGTTTTTGGACTGAATAGAAACATGCGTTCGCCGATAGTAAGCGACTTTTTATTTCTTCCGTGACCTCATTTTTGCTTGTTGCGTATGCTCCCAAGTATTTAAATTTGTTTACTTTCTCTATGTTCACATTCTTAATTGTTATGTATCTATTTCCTACTTTATCAGTGTTTCGGCTTCTTGTTATGTATTTTGGTTTCTCTATGTTTACCTGAAGACCTATCTCATCGCACGCTTCTAAGACATTGGTGTTACTTTGTATTGCATCTATATCGTCCCCTATTAAATCTACATCATCCACGTATACGAACAGTTGATTCAAGCCAATGGATTTTATTTAACCTCACCACACCACCTAGTCCAAGCATCTTGTACATTATTGGCATTTCCATATTTCCATGCAAAAAAAAAATAATAATAATTTCTTTAAAGTAGATGATTTTAACACATTGAAAAAATCCGGTCTGCAGTGGGAATCGAACCCACGACCTCCACCTTGCCGGGGAAGTGCTCTTACCAACTGTGGACAGGTTCACCTCCTAAATTTCCCTAAGTTTATCTCATAAATTATAGATTTCCCTGAGTTCCAAAATTCCTCATTCTAGACATTTACAAAATTCCTTGAGTATTCCAGGATTTCCAGAGTGGTAGACATCCATTGGACGTACACGAAATTCTTCGTGACTTCCATTTTCTGTACATCTATTAGATGTCCACAATGTCAATCTTCGGAACATCCAGACGATGTCCACAATATCCTTCATATGGTCCTTCATTTTCTCGATATCTATTAGGTTCACGAAATCCTTCGTAACTTCCATTTTCTGTACGTTCATTGGATGTCCATGGATATAAAATGGACTTAACATGATATGGACGTCCTGTGTTGTTAAGAGTAGTGTACACATTTCTTGCAGAAACATTCTCCTCTGATATATCAGACTCGATTGTGACTCCGAGTTGCTCGTCAATATTGCGATTTCGTAGACAAAGGAAATACTATCAAGCGTCGTTTTGGAGAATTTATGATCGTATGTGAGACTGAATGCTGCTATAAATCAGTCTCTCCAAGTACATTTTATGGTACTTTGCTACCACCCTATCTCATGTCATTGCATACGGATCGGTTATTCTACATCCATCCTCCGACAGACTTTTGTTTGCCAAAATATAGTATTTTTGTTTCTTCTCGGTCTCTGCTGCCTGTCTAACCAGATGGCCTTGGGTAGTAATTCCAACTTCGATCACAGTTATTTCATTCCTTCTTGTCATTGACCATGATGTATAGTTTATTTTCCAGTACCTTTGTAGTTATTCTAACGGTTGTATCTGAAACCTCACTACATAATTTTAATTAAATAACCCTTAAGATTTATTCTGTTCCATCTCAATAATATTCGCCCCGGCGGGCCGGATGAGGGGTCTACCAGAGTCGGATACGGCCCGTAGGTTGCGCATTACTGATTTATGCTGTGGTCGACGTCGGGCAGTATGCGTATTCTAATATATCACTATTCGTTATGTCTCGTCAGTGGTGTACCTACAGAGAAAAGTGTCGTGGCTGAAATGCACAACTGTTTTTAGGAAATATTAGGAAAACTCTGTTAAGCCTGTTTTTCTTTACTTCAAACACTACATTTGTGATTTAATAACTGGCACCGTATGTGCAAAAGTAAGTTATTATGGAATTCTAACCTAAAAAATTATTATTTCAATGGTAAAAAAAAAAAGTACAACTTCTTCAATGGGCGCACAGCTTATTTAGAAATATTCATTCACACATGCAGTGCTGGGTGTCCGGGATATTGTCTATTTGGAGGAGTCCGGGCTAGCTATTGGCTATTAGGGCCCATGTTACAATCATTCCACGTCAATTCAACACATCCTCTCTATTTCATCATCTCAGATTTCTATGATATTTGGTTTATTGCTTCTACCCGAGATATATATAATTTTTAATTTTCGATTTTTTGACGCAGTGGTTTTTGTACTATTAGCGGTCAAACAAAACAAAGAGGGGTCTAATTTTCAGTTTTTTTTTAATTTACAAAATCTCTTTTATTGCTTATCAATGGTTAGTGCTAGAAAGTCCAGAAAGAAGCTGTTGTAACAAGCTTTTGTTTGATATGTCACTTAATATGGTTGCACAAAATTTCGTCTCCCGAAATTCTTTTAAAAATTCTTATATCTTGGTTAGTCATACTTCCTTACAACTACCATGATTTTGGGACGATAATGGGATCGGGAGATAATCATATTCCTGCGAAGGAAAAAGGCACTTATGGTTCACATAAAGAATTTGAATTTTATTTATGGCCTTCAGAGTTAGGCTTCTATGAACTTTATATGGTAGGGGAAAGGATGCAGGAAGAAGAAAGTGCCGAATTCCAAGGTGCCATCCCGATATTTGCCTGGTGTGACAGGAGAAACCTTGGGTCCTGTTTATGAATATATTATTACGAACTAATAGATAGTGTGTTGTAAAATACCAGCGACAAAATTGTCCCAGGAGATTTCTAACATGAAAATAAGATAAAAAGAAAAGAGGATAGACCATCGAGGGTGCACAAGTGCTTCGTTTCGGCGCTACAGACCACCGATGCGCGGAAAAATTAACTTTAGAACTTGATATATATTACCATTAACAATAGAACTTAGGTAATATGTTACACTCGAAGACTTCAAACTTGCTCTATCCAAAAATGCATATTCCAAAACTGTGCAACGGGGGCGCAAAGGAAACAGAATATACAGACATTCTCAGGAGTATATTGTGGGTCGAAATAAGTATGAATTGGACTTCTTTCCGTATCAGTACAGATGACAGACGTAATCACCGCCATCTAACTCTAACCTGGCAATGGCAGTCTCTTTTACAGATAAATACATCATTCATTCATTTTAAATTATGTAATTCTTACTCCTTTATGCAACCGCGTATCATTTAAAAAAAAAAAAATGTGCCGTAAAGGAAACATATTTGAGATATCGACCTGGCGCAAACGAATTATTGTTACTTGGTGTAAAGTATTCCGATTCACACATCTCAAATAGGACACACCTGTATTTCAGATAATTTGTGGGAATCCCTTACTTCCTTTAGTGAATCCCTTGCACTACTGCTGCACAATTTTTAAATATATATTTTTGGATACAGCATATATCAATTCTTGATAGTACTATGCCGTCTTAGTTCTATTGTTAATGGTACCGGAAGAATCAAACTCCAAAGTTAGTTTTACCACGCTTTCGGCAGCCTATAGAACCGAAACGAAGCATTTGTGTACCATCAATGGTCTAATTATTTTCATATCAGGAAACTGGGAAGGAGTTTTTGCCGGTGTAATTTCGCAGCATCCTGTACGATAGGGATGAGCTACACGATACGGTCCCTGATGATAATGGAACCGGGTACCTGGATCTTGAAACCAAGAATCCGGATCGTTTAATCGGGTAGCCTGATGCGAAACTTGAAAGCAGGTAGCCTGATGCGAAACTTGGAACCGAGGTGGCTTGATCCGATACTTGGAACCGGGGTGGCTCGATTTTCAAACAAATAAGGAAGATAAAATTAGAAAGCTGCCCCTCTGCGATGCTTACGTGCCATGAACGGCGTGTGGGGATGTGGAGATAGCGTTCCACCTATTCTTGACCTACAGCACGAAGTGAGGTGGGGTGGTGGAGTCCCAATGCTCTACCGCATTTTCCTCCACACAGGTGTACCAAGGACACTTTGATACACCTCAAAGCGCCACGCATTGGAACACTGAACAAAAATCTACAGCACCCTCGCTGGGATTTGAACCTGGGTCGCCCGATTCGTAGTCAGACGTGCTGTCGCCTGAGCCACGGCGACTCCATTCAAACATAAATACAGAGAAAAGTTGAAAAAAATAATACGCCTGTTATTTCGTCTTGAAATGAACCCCTCGAGAGGAACATAATGGTAAGCGCCATAAGGAAATTTCCACAGTACACTAAAAATAAAATACAATTGTGTCTAAATCTTGAAACTTCGGGCGCAACCTTTTTGTTTTTCAGGTATAGAGGCAGTTGTTAGATACAAAAAGCAAAACGTTTGCGCTCGAAATTTCCAGATTTAGATACGATTGTTTTATTTTCAACGTACTGTGGAAATTTTTTATGGGGCTAACCATTTTGTTCCCCCGAGGGGTTCAAATAAAGATTGTTTATCAGAAAATATAATTTTTGCTTTTTCCTTTTTTTTTTTTACAACTATTTTTTTTCATTTTTTTTTTTTACTTTCTATATCGTTGTTACATTGTATTCTCAAGGTACTACCTCAGCATTTTCCTAGTGTGATTAAGCGAACCAGGGAAAACCTCCGTCAGGGTGCCCACGCACCGGGAATCGATCCTGTGATGGCAAACACGCCAACGAACGTTCTGCATCGTTGGTAAATTTTAAATATTAGCAATGAAAATTCACTAATATTACCTTGTGGAACGGCTACATTATGAATTTCTGTCTAAAAGTTTGAGAATCCATGCACTAAAAACACAACGTAAATAGTTTGCTATCAACCAATGCCATACGTTGCACGATCTTTTAGGAGGGTACTTATAGGAATCTGATTCTGAAATCCTAATTATATTTTACCAATTATCACTTTTACATTTTCCATTGCTGATAAGGATGGCAATACTTTTCCAAATTGACTAAAATATGGTCAAATTAAGGATAAAGAAAATACAATGCTTGTAAGAAGTATTTAGATTAGCATGAGGTGCCTAGGCCCGTATGGGTTTATAGTGTAGTCATTTTGTGAAAATTACGTAAAAAGTTCTTAAAAGCATGAAACCTGGCATACAAATACAGCAGTATTCAGACACGTTTTTCGGAGTGACTCGCGCTCTACTAACGAGTGACTATCAATGTTAAAGGGTTGTTAATCACTCGGTCGTATAGCACTAGTCACTTCAAGAACACGTTTCTGAATATGGCTGATAGTATTTGGCCACACAAGTAACTTAGTAAATGTCCCCAAAACATCAGACTTGTGCCACGGATGGAGGCAAAAATTCAGTTTTTCTCTGAGGGGCTTCACAGTCTAGTTGTTAAGAGCATTTGACTCATGTCCGCGTGGTCCCGGGTTCAATGCCCGGCTGGAGTCCCAATTTTCTGCGTCCACCCAGCGTCGTGAGACAAATTGAGGAGTCACAAGAATCAAGACGTGACGGCCACACTCGGTCCAGAAAGCCCCTGATACGCCCGTTCGTGGTTATTACGCGCAGTCCTGACCACACAGCCGTTACTCAGGTAGACACAGTTCCACCAAACGCGGACAGATAGCGTTGGGGCAGATTCAGGCCATATCGGCGTTACACCAGTGGTTGGTTGGTTTTTGGGTAACAATATTTATTAACACATCTTGCTGGAACAGAAGTTCACAATATCAAACATGCTTCAAGCGTATGAAAACATTTTTCTGTACATTTGAGAAAATGGGAAATGTAACATTAAAATTAGCTAGAAAATACGGTTTACCTGACAATTCATACATGATCTGAAACGTAATTTCATTACTTTTTCATATGGGCGGTGGCAAAAATTATGGTGTTATGAGGTGTTCGGGACTTTTCAGCGCTACTGCAATGTTCGCGCACTTCTTGAACTCTTTTCCTGTATGGCGTACCGCATGTACAGGAACGTAACAGTTTTGAAGATGCTATTCGGTTGCAGTTACGATATCTAAAGTGCCTGTACTTTGAAGATACCAAAGTTTTACCCTGAATCAAGTTATAGCACAAACAACACGGATGAAAAATATATAACTTAATTGACTACAGTTATTAATAACACGTAACAGATTTAGAGATGCTTTCGTGTAAAAAATTTTTTTTAAAAAATAGAAGCAACGTGATCCACCACTGCTAAATCTCTAACATGCACTAAGAAGTTATATGTTCTCCGTAAGAATACATATCGAAGTCAACCGGCCTGAGCCTTAGATGCCTAAAGGCCATCAATGAAATTCAAAATACATATCGAAATCAAGTATTCCTGCATATGGTGTCCCATTAAATAAATTTCACGGCTCAATCTGTAGCGATCATTATTGGTTGCCTTTATATATGTAAAGTTGTGTTGGATTTCCACGTGGTCGAATTGCGCGCGCTCCTCAGTACAGAGGTGAAACAGGTAAGAGGAAGGTAGCTTGTAACCTCGTAGCAGTGGTCACCACAGTTAAAGAGGGGCATAAGAGAGATCAGGTCAAATATGGGAATCACAAACAGCGTTATACGGGCCTGTATGCTGTACGAGTTTAAACTGGGAACGAACGCCAGTACAGCGGGAAGAAATATATGCAAGGCATTCGATAGGATGTGGAAATGAGCGAACAGCATAACAATGGTTTAACAAACATAAGGACGGCGATGGATCCCTAAAGACGCATTCGTACAGGATGTCCACAAGCCATAGACGAGACACATCGGCTATTGAGGCCGATAATGACCAAACATGTATCAAACTGTAGTGAAGAATCCATTCGGTAACACCTCCGTCAGCTTGGACAACGGTATAAAGTGAGACAATGGATCATACATGAGTTGACTGTGGCTCAGAAAACGAGACGAGCAAATGCCTTTGTTGAACTTGCCATGGAAAATATCCATTTCTAGACAGTTCCGACCTCCGATGAGAAGCATTTTTTCTTTTAAGATACTCCATGGCACAGTCATCATTGGTTGGCATCATATGAACCCTTTCCCAAACAACCAAAACTATCACTACATCCACGTAAGGGTACTCTGATTGTTGGACTGCTCGGGGTATCGTGCATCGTGCTGGACAATCAAGGCAACTATATACTCCCAGCAATTGGAACGTATGCATAAAAAGAAAACTGAAAAACTTGTGAATTGCAAAGATGTCATTCTGTACCAGGACAACGCGAAGCTACATGATGCTAAGGTCACCCGTGACACCATTATCAGACTTCGGAAAACTAATGCACCCCCACCCGCTCCCTTCTTCCAATATTCCCCTAACACTGCACCTTCGGATTACTATTTGTTCCAATCGTTAGACAACGATCTGCGAGGACGATTGTTCCGAACCCAGGACGAAGTGATACACACTGGACGAATTATCTGGTTTGTGTTATGCCAAGTCCTGCCACTGTGGAATCCATAGTTTGAAGCGTTGAAGACAGATCAGTGTTGCTGATGGGGACTATTTCTGACTTTCCAGGTATATTATAGAGTTTCTTTTTTGTAGGGCCAAAATCAGACATTTTTATTGGTTGTCTTGTATAAAATTTGCATCTACTAAATAATTGTCGTATAGGAAACTATTAATAGTCCCAGTATATGCCTTAACATTGTCTATATAAAGTTTTGGACACTGACCGAGATAAGCTTAACCTATATATTTTCAAAATGCTATTCAAGATAAAATTTATCTTCGTATACAACTGACGTAAATTTCTTGCAAGTTATTGAGCTGACACTACGAGGGGCGTTCCATATTGATTTACAATTTGTTTTTTCTTCTTTCAGGGTCCACCATTGAGCTCGTCCTGAAAGTTGGAAGGAAGTAGTACTTAGGTCTGCCTTCAGGTGGAAGAACAATACAGAGACGTGTAATCCCTGTACTCTACAGCACATTTCACCAACAGCTGTAAGTACGTGAGCGGACAACATGGAAGGTGATCAGCAAGGACAGCGCTGGACAACATGGTTTCTGTGGAAAGAGGGTGTACAGACTGCGGAAATTCACAGGCGATTGGTGGCAGTGTGTGGAGAGTGCGGACCCTAACGCAAAACCGTATCCAACTGGGTGGACGGCTGGAAAGGTGGCCGCACATCAACGGTGAAGGGAATCAATTCTGGAAGGAAAGTAACTGTGACAACACCAGTGAACAGTTCAAGAGTGGATTGGCTTATTCAGGACAACAGGTGCATCACGTTTACGGATCTGGAGGTGGCCACAGGACGTGCCAGAAGCACTCTGTACCGCATAGTGCACGAACACCTTAAGATGGGTAATGTGTCTGCCAGGTGGGTTCCCAAAACCCTGAATAGTGCACAAATACAACAGCGCAAAGACGTGAGCAGTGATCTTATGCAACGCTAGAGCCAGGATCCAGAAAGCTGTCCAAACTCGTTACTGGCGACGAGACTTGGCTGCACTACCATGAGCCAGAGACCAAAGCCCAAACAATGAAGTAGAAGCATCAAGGCAGCCCCACGCCAAGGATGTTCCGTACACAACCCTCCGTAGACAAACGCATGGCAAGTCTTCTGGGACAAGGATGGAATTATACTCTGACTGGCTGGAGCCCGTGACCATCATTAACAGCGAGTCATACATTGTCAAGAAAGTACCGAAAATTGGTCAATAAAACACAAAATATGCAATGTTCATCCAAATTTATTGTATCGTCTTCAAAGTAGGCCCCTTCCGAAATAATACATTTATGCCAACGAATAATTCAATCATCAAAACATTTTTGAAACGCGTTTTCCGGAATCGACTTCAGTACTTGCCGCGAATTCTATTTGATGTCTGCTATCGACTGAAAACGGGTGCCTCGAAGTGGTAATTTGAGTTTTGGAAAAAGAAAAAAGTCGGCCGGAGCCAGATCAGGGGAATACGGTGGTTGTTCGATAAGATTTATTGTGTTTGTGGCCAGAAATTCGTTTACAATGATAGCCTTGTGAGGTGGTGCGTTATCGTGGTGCACAATCCATAAGTTTTCTTTCCACAAATCTGGTGTTTTTCGACGAATTTGCTCCCTCAAACGCGCATAACGCTCACAAAATATTCTTTATTTACTGTCTCACGTTCTGGCAAGAATTCCGAGCGCACAATAATGCGATAATCGTAAAAAACTGTCAACATCACCTTCATTTTAAGATCGACTTTGACGTGCTTTTTTCGGTTTTGGTTCAGTTGGAAGGCGCCATTCCGAAGCTTGTTGACTGGTTTGCATGGCAAACTCGTAAACCCATGTCTCATCACCAGTTACAATGCGTTTTATGAATGTGGGGTCGGAATTGACTCGTTCTAGCATGTCTTCAGCGACCCTTACACGATTGAGTTTTTGCAGAAAATTCAGGTCTATCGGCACTAGTCTAGCGGCAACGTGTTTCATGCCCAAACAATCGTTTAAAATGGTACGAATTGATTCGTGAGGAACAGAAATTTCAGGGGCTCTCTCTATCAAACTTAAACGACGATTTTCAGTCACAATTTCCTTTACTTTAGCGATGTTAAGTTCAGTTGAAGACGTTGATGATGGACCTGAGCGAGGCAAATCTTCCACCACATTTCAACCGCTTTTGAATGCACTGTATGCACGTGTTTTTGATAAAGTCGATTCACCGTAAGCCTTATGTAACATTTTCAGCGCTTTGGCACACGAAATTCCATTTGCAATGCAAAATTTAAGACAGATTCTTTGCTCGATATTGTTATCCATTGTAAACGTAGCACAAACACAAGTGAGATGAACTGACAAATGGAGCACTGTAAACAAACTAAATGACAGATGGCGCTCAAACTCCGCGTGAGCATAGAGGGCAGTTGTGCTAACGTAACAAGAAGAATGTCAACACCCACCTTAAGTGGAATTTGTAAATGTACAATTCCCGGTACTTTCTTGACAGAATGTACGTGACAACGCTTCGGAGTTTGCGCCGTGCAATTCAGAGGAAACGACCAGGAAAATGTACGGTGTGCTACTGCAACACGACGACGCTCGTCCCCACACGAGTCGGGCAACCATGACTACCATTAATGAGCTGGGGTTCCAGGTGCTTCCACACGCACCTTATTCTCCTGACTTGGTCCCTTCTGATTACCACCTCTTCGGGGCACTGAAGAAACCTCTGCGTAGACATCATTTCGCCGACTTCCAGGAAATGCAAGACGCTGTCCGGACGTGGGTGCGACAGACTTCGAAAAAGTGGTTCGCAGATGGCATAGAGAAGTTGCCACATCGGTGGCGCAAGTATGTAGTAGTTCTTAATGGAGACTATGTTGAGAAAGTAGATGTATCTGCCGAGGCATAAAGGTTCTTATAAGTGTAAAAAAAAAAAAAAAAAAAAAAGTGTAAATCAATATGGAACGCCCCTCGTACAATTAATCATTTTTTAACGTGTACTTTCTCATGTCATTATTGGCCTGCCTACGCAGCACCCACCAGATAAATAAAGATCTACTGAAACCTTAAAATATTAAGTCTCTTAAACTAGAAATAAAAAATAGTGAGAGCTACCTTGATAGTGAGTCTCAGTTGCAGAGTAAGTTGCTGCTGCTGATGGTTGCTGATAGTACGTCTTTGAGCCATCATATGCTGTCTGTGCAGATCGTCCATATCCATAATCATATGTTGTGCCCGAAGCCGCACTCCCAGCACCTACTCCAGGGGAAAATTTCTTTCAGCAATACAATCCAACAAAACATATAAAAAATACAACTTACTGCAATTCTAATATGAAAACCTGAACCAAATACTGCAACGTTAAGACATGTATCGTAGAACTTACTGAACAAGATGTGCCTTGATTCAGCACGTTAAACTAAAAACTATATTAAGAACAAAAGAAGAAAACGTTTGTAACAGTTTCCCCTGGGTATTCAGATTAGTGAGCAGCAACTCGATCAAAAATATTCAAGAGTTTCTAATTTTTAAACCGGCGTACGAATGGAACAAAGTGAAATTTAGGTAAAGAAATTTCAAGCACCTACTTTAGAAAATACCTTGTCTATCTACAACCTTAAAAAAATAAAATTTAATATTACATGTACCTGCAGTAGAAAAACTTAGCAGAACTATTTCGACAGTGGAAAGTGGCAAGAGCATAAGCGCCAAATAATCATTTTTCAGGAGGAAAAACACAAAACAAGAAAAAAATATGTATATATATCTAAAATATTCGTTACTTGAAGGTTGTGCCAAGAGTTTCCTTGCATTAATTTCTTACGAAAAGCAGATACATATATGCTCTTTACATTGTTCAGTAGAGCAGATTACCTACCACAGAATAGTGAGAGAATTGCTAATCCACAAAATTGGCGTTTGTGCCCTGTTCACTTTCCACTGTCAATTTATTATGGAAGAGGATACCTGACTAGTGTCACGTCACGTAATACAAAGTATGTCATACTCAAAGAACTAAGCTACTGTACCGTCTAGGGGGTCTGTGAAAGAATTCTTATAGTTTGTGGATGCATGTACGGGGTTGATAAATTAGGTAGTATAGTGGTAAATGATAGATGTAGTTTATTTTACGGTTATGAATACAAGGATAATTATTACTGCAAAGATTGACTTACAAAGGACTGAGTTTGGTATCGAACCAATAGTCAAATAAAATATGTAATAAAGAAGTTAATTGAGATTGATTTGTCAAGCGAGGAAACCTCCTTCACAGTTTGAACATTGAATCCCTTCCCTTTTCTATTCCAAAGAAATTGAGCATTAAAAGTTAAGGTTAATTTTTAGAAAGAGAATCTTGCAATATAAAATTGACAGACTTACAATAGTTCCTTGGCTTCTGCACTGTGTAGAGATGGCAGGTGAATAACGACAATGTGCAGTGCAGGCCAAGAGCTTTTATACACAAACATATCAGTAAAGTGATTAGCCTATGGCTTGGATATTTCCAAAAACAATCTTGTTATTGTCAGCGTGTCCTTGCAATTTCTATTTTAGTTAAAGACTTTTAAACTAGATTTTTCTGTCCACGGGAGCTTCTTACTTGTTCAAAATGCACTATATG
>JAGDQP010046787.1:0-15203 GCA_022664845.1 Lepisma saccharinum
ATGAGAGTTGGCCTCAACTTAGCGCTGACTAGAAGTTTAGCGGTCGATTGTAGAACTGACCCTTATAAGCAACTTGTATCTAAATCAGAGAATAGGGATAAACGTAGACAATGACGTATCAGAGCAAACAGCAATAGGTCGAGAAGTGAGACCTGGATGTTGTCTCTCGTCCACTTTCTTTCCAGAAGAAGCTGTGAAGAGTCACGATATTAGATTTGCAGATGGCACGCTTCTTCTTGCAGAGAATGACGTATCACATAACAAGATTTTAAATCAGCTGCAAAGAAGTTGAAAGGAAAATGTAACGCAAATAAATGTGAAAAAAAAAAAAAAATCAAAAAGGGTTTGTAATCGAAATGAACGGAACCACAACAGTCACTAAATTGGAAAAGAAAAATTAGAGCAGGTAAATCTTCAAGAATCTGGGGAGCATTAATATGAAAGGCGAAAAAAAGAGATAAAGGTAACAGTAGCAATGCCGAAACGGGCATGCTGTATAAGAATATTTTCTCGCCAATGAACAGACTTACGGAAAAGATGGATCAAATACATAATGAGTAACTGTTGAACACAGTAGGCAACACACTAATAATAATGGAGAGAATAAAAGGAAAAAGAAGCTAGTTAGAACATTGGTTACACATTATATAATAAGGAATGCTACTGAACTCATGATTAGCGGAAAAGAGGAATCTAAATCTGACAGTATTAAGGAAGACAAATCGTACGCTGACATGAAAAGGAAAGCGCAAGATAAAGACGAATGGATGGAACTTAACGTACCCTAAAGGACCTGTCGCTTTCGGCAGAACACAGCTGAAGTAGATCTTTTAACATCAGGGAAATAAAAATATCGGTTTAAATGGCATCTATTAAATTTACAAGCAAAATTAATGACTTACTCATGACCAATTGAATGCAATTCTCGATTTGCGTCAGATTTGTATGATACATATTTATAATCAAATAAGCACACAAGCAATAAAAACAAAGAGAAAAAGAAATAAATACGTACGTATAAGAATATTCTCTACTTACACCATAATGATTTTCAGCACAAATTCATGACTCTTTTTAATGACTCACGACAAACTAGTCACGCTGGTTGCTTTTTACACGTCCTCCATAATTTTCATGACTCGCAGACAGCCCGATCACTATTAGGATGCAGTATTGCACCGTAGTCAAGAGATAAGGATATAAAAATAATAAAAACAATTAGGTGTACAGAAATCAAGACTATTATTCTGTAAAACGGCACAGCACCCAGAATTTTAAAGAAATATACAGTAGATTGTATCAGTTTGGATGAGCCATTAACACTGCGGCACTTCAAATAGAGATACATACACTATGTATTTCATTTAAAAGGTCTTTAATCGCAGCAAATATCATATTTCAATACTGTATATAATACACATTGTAAATATAATTATTACAGTTACAATAGATATGATCGTCATAAATAAATAAATTATTTCTCTCGAAAGGAGTACTCTAACAGCATCTGATCCAAAAACGCTTTTTTCTATCTTCTTATCTTTCTAGCATCTTATCTTTTCCCTTCTCCTGTTCTTATTTTTAGAAAGTTTCCTTTGCTTTCCCTTCTCCTGTCCTTATTCTTAGAAAGTTTTCCTTCCCTTTCCCTTCTCCTGTATTTATTTTTAGGACGTTCTCCTCATCTTCAGGATTAGTATGTAAGCAGAATCAATTGGAAAGCTGCGTCTCTGGTTGGCTAGATACTACCTCATTTGATTGCGCTAAAACATCTGAGACTATGATTGGCTAAAAGATCCGTGTCTGAGACTGGCCTAGAAAGCCACTTCTCTAATTGGCTGACCGTGATTTACGTTGTTTCATGGCTAATTCACTAGACTATCTACTCAGTTAAACATGGCTCTTCACCATAAAACAAAGAAAATAACGGTAAATCAAACAGAAAAACAGAACTCTGTGCCAATCATAGACACAGATCTTTCCCGCCAATCACAGACGCATTAGATGTATCAGCTAATCACAAGGACGGATTTTCTAGCCAAGCACAGATGCAGTAGGTCAATTTCGCACCTTGTAGTAGACTGCACTAAACTCAAATTACCGAAGCATGGCGCTGACTGATGTTTCAGATTACGAGCGGTTGTCGCATTGAACAACCAACATAAAGTCCTTGCTAACGTTCAAATTCAAAATACAGTTTATCACCTGCTGACAAGACAATTCTTAACACAACGAAGTCATTGTACGGCTGCGGAACTTTGTTCGGATAGCATAAGCAGGGATTCGTATGCACTATAATTAATGTTCTCCTGAAATAGGATCTAAACAGTAGATAGTGAGAAAATAGTAGTAAAATGATTTCAGTAGCAAGCCGTTAGCCCCACTTACTTTTCGAATCACTCTAGCATCACGTTAAATATCTACAGATTGAAGAACATGTTCCATTGCCTCGCCCTTAAAGTCACCAGCTCTCTCTTTCTCTCCTTCTTTTGTCACGTCACGTAATACCTAAAATTCAGTATCAGAACATTAAAATGAGGCTTCCTACGTGGCCTAGTCGGTAACGCGCTCGACTTCAGCAAGAGCGATCGTGGGTTCGATTCCTGGTAGAGCCTCAAAATTTGTTGACAGGTGTTGACCCATCATCGTTAAGACATTTGGGGAGCTACTTGAATAAAAGAAGTAGCGGACTGTGGTCATGACAGTGAAGACACATGGACGGGAAACAATTGGTTTTAAAAGGGTTGCAGGTAACCTACCCTTTCGAGACATGAAAGTACCTAATACTGTAGGTAAATGGTAACCCTTTGAAAAAGTGTAACAGAAAGTTGGGTAAAAAAACCAACTCGTGGGTAGTCAGTTACCTACAAGATTGGTACATGAAGAAATAAACAAACCACACGGTTAATTTAAACAACGTGACTGACCTTTTGCTCGATTATGTGAACCGTTCAACGTGTAGGAAAATTAGGTAAACAAGGTAGAATTACTTATTTCTTAAATTTGATGAGGGTTAGTTGAACCGAGTTTCGTCTGTACGAGATGACGGTCGTTGAATTCTGAGGGGGTCCCACATGGAAGTTCTGTATCATCTTCAAAACTTAAGGTTAAACTTAGGAGCTAACCTAGCAACCATAAATTTAGGAATACAGCATTTTTTATATTATTAGTACTATTCTGTTAATGAGTAAGTGTAGAAGGCAACATTGAGATTCGTACAATGAACACCACAGTAGCGCAACTTTCGTGAAATACATAAATTATCGAACGCAAGTTTCAGGTGTTCACGTGGAGTGGTGGTTAATAATTTGCGCTACGACGCGTAAGGTCCCCGGTTCGATCCTAGTGCGGCGCGCATGTTTTTTCTCGCAGAAATCAATATAATTAAGCTACATGTAAACCGTAGCAACCACTTGCTTCCAGACGATATTACCATGAAAAGATTTACAAATCGTCGTTGGGATAGGGGGATGGGTTAAAGTAACCAAATACCCCTCAAAATAACCTATGAGCAGGATTAGACAAATCCACTGGATTTAACCTTTTTAGCCGGATTGCTGTAACCGTGTACTTATTAGGCTCTATATTTACCAACTCACTCTGTTATATGAACCCTATTTTGGGTTGTTAGTAAATTTTCATTATTTTTCCGTCTGGCTACGAAGAGGCGTTACGCTGACCACGTAACCCCCTAACTGAACGTAATACAGCCGTTTGACAGTCCAAGGGTTGTTGCACCACCCAGTTTAGTTTTAGAAGTTTGGGCTTTACAGTAGCTTAAAGCTACACGCTATAAATCTAATTCTTTTGCTATTGTATTGATGGGGCGGCCAGAGGCTAGATTGCAAATACCATACCTGCTTTCGCCTACTAGAACTAAGGGAAACCCTAGAAAACTTCAGTCATGATGACCGGTGTAAGACTCGAACCCCCGTCGCCTCCCCAGTGCATATACGAAGCCACAACCACTACATCACGAACTGAATTGAATTTATTATTTGGGGGAAAGGATTCGAGAAGGTGTCGGTCAGGCCTATGTTGAAGGTGCCATACCGACACCTGCCATTCCGTGGTGTGACACGGAAAAACCTGCAAAAACCTCAGTCAGGATGGTCGGTCGCTGGGATCGAACCCACGACCTCCCAAATGCTACGCCAACACTCTACCACTGAGCTACGACGGCTAGGTGACTAGATCACGAGAGAGGTTGTAGAGTACATAACTTGTCTACTTACTCTACTGGAAGATTGTTCAAGTAAATGCTCATCTTACCGATATCGAAAATATTACATAAGAATAATTTTATTATAACTTAATTTGGTGTATACAGAAATAAGTTTATTCATATCTTCCTCATATGCACATTTCGGTACGTGCAGTATTTTGAAACTTCAACAAATTTTAATCTCTAATCGATTTTTATACGCAAGGAAGATTGAACGTTCAAAGTCTCAACTAACAAGTTTTAAAAAGCGATTAAAAATGTTACGTCAAAGAAATGTAATCCGGTTATGAATTAGATAAACACCTATTCTTTGTCTGACGTATTGTATTTAACATGTTTAAATGAAATGTCAACAAAAAGAAAACAAACAAACACACAAAAATAAGTTATATCTTATTTCAGAGAGCCCTATTAAGATTCACATTGACTTGGCCATTTCTCACTTTGACGCATTAAATGGAAAGACCACATCATCGACAGATGGCGTTGAAGATTTACGACCCACTAAAAGGTCTAAATGTTACTTTCCCCATAACATTCTGTTTTTAGCACTCCACTACTTCTTCGCCCTCTTTATGCTACAATATATTTCTATTTGCTTTCTTTCTTTTTCTTTCAAAACACAGGCAGTGTAACACACTAAACTGGAACATATATAAGTTTCGCACAGGTTGCTTGTTAAGGCAGAAGAAGATATTACGACTCACATGACAAGAAAGTTGGTTCCTTATATAGTGAAAATTTCACATTCATTAATTAAAAGAAAAAAAAAGTAAACCAGAAGGTATTATTAATGTGGTGAACGGCACTGGGTGTTGTGCATTACAAGTTTTTTTCCTCTTGGTAAATATATTACCGCTGTCACATACTGTGCAGAAAATGACAAAATGCACCGGTAGTTTTGTAAAACGTAACCATCTTTGGTCTATATAGGGAGCCCTCTACTCTTTGCAGCAACGCTGAACTGTACGTGACAAAAATTACAAACCAGAAGCTTGATGAGCTACTTGAGGACTGAAGTGCTCTCGCATATTCTGTATATCCCGGACATAGCAGCAGCATCAGACTATCATAGGTTTATGCACTAAATAAGTCACTTTCTGAAAGTTCAAAAATATAGTTTAGTGCAGAAAATGTCTTCAGAGACTTCACTGTTCCATGCGAGCCACGAATATTCAGGGGTGGGATTGAGAGCCTTGTGAAAAATTGGTACTTATGTCCCTCTGCAGGCGGACGGGTAGCGTTTACTCCATTCCAAAACAAAACTCAGTACTGGTAAGGAATACGAAAACTACCCTTTATTTCTGAACGACCAGGTGTTATATATATATATTTTAAACATTTATGTTATCAAGGTTTAAGAATAATCTCAGACAAAATAACGTGAATACTGTTACCTTTCTAGTTTGATATCACAAAATCCTTTAAAACCGGACATACATTCTAAACCACACAAGTTGACAACACTGCAGTCCCACTTATATCTCCCGTTCTTCTTCCCGATTCCGCCCCCAGTTCTTTCTTCCCTACTCGAACTTTATGTTTCCTCTTTTACGGCTTTCCGTTCGTTAAGCTACCATGCACGTGGTGAAACTTCGACTCAAAAGACATTGAAATAAGAAGAAAAAAGTAACAGCGCTGAAGTGAGACAATAGGTTACTCAACGAACAGGAAGAAGGAATGAAAGAAACTAGAAAAAAAAAAAGACTTCGTTAACTTCCCCTTTCTTAGATTCATTGAACATCACGAAAAGAGAAAACACGATTTGGAATTGTCTCTATTAAATGATACGCACCATTAGGGTTAAACAAGGTAAACTAGTATGCAAGCAAATGTGAATGTAAAGGCTTGCTTGAAATTAAAAACTGAACATAAAAGAAGATAGATTAAGCATGGTTTATTAATAACGTTTTGAAGACTTTTAATAGTTTCCGTATTTCCTGTTTGAAATACATCTGCCAATATGGTTAACAAAACGTACTGGTTGTGACCAAAAAGTATCCGGACTGATTCCATAAAATTTGAACAACGTAGTTCATTTCTTCCTGTGTATGCACTGACAACAGTATCACTCCAGACGAACCTACTGTTCACTGTTCAATAATGTAGATCTTTGTTTACGATTATGCCGGACCACTTCACTTTGTCACGTTACAAAAAAGAAGGCACAGGTCTAATCCGCAAACTTTTCGATCACACCTCGCACACTAGTGAGTGCATTAGTAAACGTTAATTCTCTTTCAAAAGCAACAATGAAATGAGACGCTGTTCTCTCGCTTCACTCCGTTATAGACTAACCACTAAAATATCATTTCTCTCCCTAGCAGCGGTCGAACATATTTACATTGGCATATTACGACCAGTGTTTGGAAGTTTTATCGCAAGGAGCTCGCACTGAAGCTACATTCACTCTCTCCAACTCATGCTGCATGTACTTCGTCTCTCATGAGTACACCAGGTAAATTAGGAGAGATTGCATAAACGCGCAGAAGACATTGAGTGAAGTATAGTTTTTGATTTAAACCAAATAGAAATTGCATCAGAAAGCACTGTGAATTATTGAGTTACAAAAATTACACTCCTAAACTAACTTAAAATGTTCGTGTATTTATTTTTTTAATCTTAGCATCCTTTGCAAAAGTTTGTACTTTTTTTTTTTTAATGTTGAGTATAAATAAGCATTTAAGAAACAAATAAGATTTTCTAGTTATACAACTATAGTTACAATACATTTTATCATTACTTACTTCTCTCTTAACTTATGAAGTTAAGAAAGATTATAAGTTATGAATGCGAAATCTCCTCACTCAATACATTATATAAATGCGCAATCTGTCGTATTTCGCACTACACCAACTATCATCACTGACCAGGAGAGACTGCGCACGCACATTACTCCGTGAACATGAAGTTTCAGCACGACTCTAAAATTAATATGTAGACTAATTTGAGTATGTTTTTCTGTAGCTAACAGAATATCACACTGTCTCTACTTTACACAAAACTACTCAAATCGGTTTATCCATTCCAAAGTTATTTTGAGAAGAAATTTTACGACTGGATACAAACTTCTGGCGTTGACTATACATTCAGTAAACTATTGTATAAACGATATGTAAGTTTTGCATATTCTGTACTTTTGTAGTTTTGATGATACAACTGCACATTACTATATACTGTTTTATTCGCACAATAATAATAAACGGTGCTGTTGGAAGCGTACTAAGCTGCCGGAAAAGTGAACAGTTAGATCTGTGGCCATGTTAATATAACATTTTTATTTTTTCGCGTAGATACTACATCAGTGGGAACCAGAATCCTAAAATAACAGCCGTTCCTAGAAAATAGATATCTGTTTCCGCCATATTAACATCATTATTTTCTCGTTTTGTATACCAGACAAGGTTCCTAAATTTAAATTAGAAATAAATAAATTAGTACTTCATATACAAGTACTTTTGAACCATTCCTTAAAGCTTATCACAGGTTTAACTATATTAGACCAATACAAAAGATTTTGGTCGATTTTAATTGAAACTCAAAAAGTTTCTGTGTTTCTCACACCCCTTAAATTTTTCGATTACTAATCTCCTTCAATGAAACCTTGAACGGAGGGAAGACATACCTTAGGTATATGGATTTTTCGGTGACGATGTATAGACAAAAAAAAACCAGTGATTTGGAGAGAGAGAGTGTGTGTGTGTGTGTGTGTGTGTGTGTGTGTGTGTACACGCAGTACGCACTTTCCCTCACGAAAAGATGTTCTACTGTTTCCTGAGTTCATTTATCATCACTTGTATGTTATATCTTGTATCACATAATGACATAACTGAATGCAAATTGATGGGCTTTGCCACTGTCAAACAACACACCTGCCCTCTCGTTGAGAACGATACATAAGTTGAACGCTGAAAATCGTTTGTAAGAGAATATATTAGGTTTGTTTGAAAAATAAGGTAATTACTGTCCTTACGGAAACAAAATTATATATTTGAACGTATTACATGTGTTCGCATGGCGGATGTTTTGCTCTTTAATGACCCACATAACCACCTCGTCGGTCCAGGCACGTGTTCCATCGCTGCGGCAATAAAGAGATTCCATCCTGGAAAAACTGCGGGGTCACAATTATTAAGCCATGTTGTCACGACATCACGCACCTCCGGTTTTGTTTTCAGGTGTGTTCCTCCAAGGTGGTGCTTCAAGGAGACAAACAAATGGAAGTCGCTAGGACTAGGGTGGGACTATAAGGTGGGTGGTCTATTATCTCCCAGACGTAACGCCGCAGCCAGTCCTTGGCGATGTTTTCCTCGTGCGGATGAGCATTGTCATGCATCAGAATCTCTTTGTCTCGGTTGCTTCCTTCGAATGGCCTTGCGTAATTTGTCGAGGGTGCGGCAATACATGTCGGCATTCATCGTTTCACCACGTTCCAAAACATTGATAAGCAGTGGACTTCGATAGTCCCAGAAGACTGCGACCATGATTTTGCGATGGGATGCCGTGACCTTTAACTTCTTGGAAGGAGGGAACAATGGATGATTCCATGTGAGTGAGGAGCGGCGACTTCTTTTGGTCGTGAAATGAACCATCCGTGACGATGTGTTTCAAGAGCTTATTCCCCTCCAGGTTATAGCGCTGGAGATGGGTCAGTGCCATGCCCGTTCGCGTGGTTTTTGGTCTTCGAATAGCAATTTTGGCACCCACGCTGAACATACTTTCTTTCTGTAGCCGAAAACATCATTCATTACCTAATGGGCGCAATTCGTCGAAATGTTTGCTTCCATAGCTACCGTCCGCACTGTGATTGTGTGGCACTCCTTGATCAGTCCCTCAATCAGCACAGCAATAATCTCCCCAGACGATGATGATGGCCGTCCCGGTCGCTGTTTGTCACACACATCAGTCCTTCTTTCGTCACATGATTTACTGCATTTCAATACACCGTCTGCAACTGTCGATGGATTTCAGCGGGGCCTGGTGACTTGACAATGGAGAAATCGGGTTACACTGCGCACCTCCACTTTTGTTCATGTTTCCAGCAGTGCGACCATTTTGACACTGCTCCTCAGCCACGTAGGACAGGTGGCGCCACGATATATTGTTGGTATAACGTCATCCACGCCAGTAACACGCACACCAAGAACGGAACCCCACCACACCACGACGGAACCACAGCCTCTTCAAACGTCAGGGACGTCGCAACTCACCTTATTTTTCAAACAAACCAAATACGTTAGAATGACTTTTTATATTTAGATCGCTGCAACTACGACTTGATACTGCTTCTCTCTACAGTTAATGTACGGATCTAACTATAGTTCTTCCAATATTTGCTGTTAAATGTAACATGCAATTAAAGCGAAAAATACAGAAACATATTTTATGTGCTTCTAAGATAATTGAAATAGCAAATAGAGAACTTACGTGTGGACCTTGGCTACCTTTCATACAATAGTAAAAACAAATATCTCTCCTTACCTGCAAGAAAATAATATAAGTTCAATCGATTTTGTTATTCGAGTTTAAATAACATTACTACTATTATACATAAACTATGACATGCATCATCATACATACATGTAGCTGAAACGCGGAGAGTACGAAAGATTGAAGAAAAAATAAAAGCATTCAACATATGGACATGGGGGAGAATTAAAAAAATCATCTGCACACAGAAGATGCATAATATAGATCAACAACGCTAGAAACAATAAAGTGAAGAGAAAACGGTTAGGACATTGTTTAACTAAAGGAAGTAAATGAGCGTATTGTTGAGGGTAAAGAGAAAGATGAAGAAGACTAATTAATATGATTCCTTGATAATTTTTAGTAAGATTAATCGCAAGCTAAGATAAAAAGAAAAAAATAATATTGGGATGGAGAGGGCTTTAACTTCAAGGACCGCCCGCTTTCGGCAGAATATTAAATAGAACGTTAACAAATAAAAAAAAACTATTAACTGACGAACAGTAAAATATATTACAAACATTTCATTTGATATAAAAACACGTTCTAACACAATACGGTAAGTAAATTGTCCATTGTTCTGCTAAGAAAAAAGACAGTTGGCTATCCTGGTTGCTTGTCACGAGTACTGTTTTCTCGTTTTCTCTCTGCCTATCCTTCCCTTCTACGCGGTCGCTTTCTGCTTCCTTTAATCCTTATACCTTACTCGTCTACACTTTCTTCTTTTCCTTTTACTCGCTCTGTCTCTCTACTTTCTCCGCCATTGCTACAATCACCCGTTCCACGCACCACCAGCAGTCAGACGACCCTCTTGCAACACAGTCTTTTCTTACCACGGCTAAATTACATACTTAATGGAATTGCAAGAATTTAATGAGGTAATAGCTGCCTAATGACCTTAGCCAACATTATGGAAAGCTCAGACTGGGTGTGTATAACGTTCCTCATTATTCACTCTTTACAAGAAAGCTCCCTCCCTCTCCCACTGTGAGTGTGTGTGTGTGTGTGTGTGTGAGAGAGAGAGAGAGAGAGAGAGAGAGAGAGAAAGAAAGAATATGAAGATATTTGAAGAAAAACAATGCCGAAAGATTCTTTTAGTGATACGTCTCTCTTGTTTCCGTATACAGTCAAAAGCCGTGAGAAACCTTTTGGGTTGGTGTAATTGAAGTGTTCTGCAACATATGTATCACTTACAGAGTCTAAATAAATGAAATCAACAATATCTGGTCGATCCAGGTAGTCTCCCATCGCATACACATACCTTCGCCATCGCCATCGCTTTGCCAATGACTGGTCTCCACGGAAAAATAAGTCTGGATTCTGTGATGCGAAGAAGTTATGAACCGAATGCCGAACCTCGCTGCCATTTGCGAATTTTGATTTGTCCAAGAAGTGATCATCAAGATGGTACAATAGGTGGTAATCAGTGGGAGATAAGTCCAGACAATATGATCGATCAGGTAAAGTTTCATATTGCAAATAACTCATAGCTCTACGTAGCTATTTGTGTGACGTGGGGCCTTGCATTGTCGTGCAACTACATTTCATGCAATTCAGCACTGTAACGATCCGCACGACGACGGAGGAAGGCATGTTGAATCACTCCAACAGCAGACAACTATGCAAGCAGCCACACCTTTTGTACATCGAGGAGTGGTTTCGAACAGTGTCCTTGACGTTGACCCTATACGATGTTGTCTACTGTGCTGATCATACCGTATCCATATTTTTTATCATACGTTAATATCCGAACCAGAGTCCATTAATTCTTCAGACTACGAGAACTATACACTCAAGACGGTCTTGTTGACCTGTGTCGGTTGTGGACACACACATATGCCACACGCGTTGACATCGGTCAACAAGGCCATCCTGAAGTGTGCAGTTCCCTACCGATTACGCTGAGAAGTCGAACACGAAGTGGTATGGTGTACGTATGCCAAGTCTATAAACTACCAGGTCATATCATAACCCAAAGCGTTCTGTTAGACGGAAAACAAAATAATCATATCCTACTTTAAACGCAACCTAAACCACATAACTACCTTGTGTACTGCATACACAGATAAAAATATATTAGTTACGATCAGATTCATTACAATCGAGGGGTAAAAGTTTTGATTCCCGCAGCGGCTTGGTCAACAAAATCGTGGAACTGACCGGTCCAGACGCTACGTTTTGTCTGGGAGTTGGAAGTCGATTGAGAAAAGCGTCGTTTTCGACAAGTCGGTGCGTGTGAACGCTTTCCTCCATCTTCAGTTACGTTTTGCTAGCTCCATCACTGAATATCATGCCTGATCTTTGACAGTTTTCACGGGAATTTATTTCCGAGTTAATTGAGAGAATGGCGCTCCCGAAGAAAAAATGTTCAAAGGGAAGGGGGGAGGGGGGAATTCAAGGTTTAAATGAGATGCTCTAGTTTTGAACATTTTTCTTACCTTAATTATATCATCGAACGACTGTAATTCAGTGCTACAGTGTTGACTTAGAATTCGGGAGATTGTAGGATCGACCAGCGATCGGCCATGTTGACTGACGTTTTTCCAGATCTTTTCCCTGTCATACCAGACAAATGTCGGGATGGTTCCTTTAACTTAGGAACTGGCCGACTTGTTCTCTATCCTTTCCTTACTAATATCCCGGCCTGGGAGGGGGATTTCCCCCACCAAAAATTTAATTAATTTTCCTTCCCACCACAATCTACCCGGGGGGGGGGGGGGAACTAACATTATATAAAATGTTGGCAATCTCAACGCGAAAAATAAATCCTGTGCAAACATTTGAAGTTTCGAAGCTAGAGGCGTCCAAAGTTATTGCATCGAAAGAAATGACGTCTTATGTCCCCTAATAATGACGTCAGACGTGTCGGTTGAGCAAGTCACTATCGAAATTGATTCCATCTTCAGGAAATGCGTTTGGCAATGCAATGCAGCGCTTGTCGATCGAACTCACGCTTGACTCATTTGTGCCCGCCCGCCAATCGGCCCGTGGGTTTCCCATGACTTAGCGCCTCTAGGTTTATTGCTGAAAATATTTTGTATCTTTTCTTTTTCCACGAGTTTTACATACATACTAACAAAACTTGGTTCTTCAATACGTCCGACATGCCCTGGTGTTCAAATATGGACACATAAATTAGGACTTAATGTGTGGCCAAAAGTCACACGGGTCGCTTGGCGGGCGAGGATAGGTGAATCAACTCAAGCCGCGCTGCGTTGCGTTGCCAAACGTATTCCCTGTATTTCAACAAAGTGATTAAGGAAGTGTCACATAGAAAGGTTTTCCTACGTATGAATTTTATTGTTATGAAATAAATATGGTTTAATAGGTCAGTATAGAAATGTCCTCAGAATATCATGCATAAACTTTGATAAAGTAATTAATGTACTGGGTACCAGTGCAAACCAATTAGTATAATAAACAGAAAAGTCAGCAAAAGATTAGGTTGTCCAGATTGTAATTCTCCGTGTAAGTCATACCTTACATGTTCGTTTGTGACTTGGAAACTCGGGACGATACGGCATTACGTGCACAATTCTGCTCTCACTTAGATTGATTTTAACATAACTATTCATTCACAAGTTAACAGCACCGGAAGAAACTCAAATAAACTTATGTGTAGACGCTGAAAATATTCTTAAGCGACTGTCCAACATGAGCCAAAGCTACCTAAAGCCCATAAATAAAATTCAACTTAAAAGGACCGACCGTCTATTAAGAGAAAATAATCCTATCATAAGTTCCACTAAAGAAGGAAACTAGCGTTGATTAAATTGGAATAATCATCAGGGAACGGACGAACTACAACCTTCGAGCACGATCCGCCACTGTTTATCTTATTTTGGCGATGTAATACCACTACACTACTTACAACCAACACTAATGATTTGAAAATGTAGAGAAAATAACGATATATCCTACTCTGTAAACGAAAGGAGAACAAGAAATAATCTCGCTTCAATATCTGTTTATTTGAAACATTAATAACAATATCTGCAGCGTAAAGTATTCATTTGTACAACTACCAAGGAGGCCTGTTGCATCAAAAGAATAAACACACAAAAAGAGCAAAGCTCAGATACCTGGGAGTCTGTGCGAGTGTGCGTGTAACCGCGTACTAGAAGAGTAACTAGGTCTGCAGAATCATATAAAATGGTGCAACCTTTATGGTCTACTGAAACTCTTGACTTTACATACATTGTGCACTAGGGACTAGAAACCAGCACACCAGGGTTGCCACTTTTTAAATTTACTTGAAGTGTTGCTACCTTATCTTGAAAGCACTCAAATGTTCTACACAGATATAGTTCGAAAGAAACGGAGGTTTAATGGAGGCAGAAAATAGCTATACACACATATATCAAAACATAATGAAAAAAAGATTATAGTTTCCGCGGAAAGGCTATAATTCCGGTGTTGGCAAAGACCATGTCAACAGCGCCCCTTCACCCCAAAGTGAAAGGATCATTAACTGTCAAAAATTCTATTACCTTGAACCAGTAATTAAATAAATTCTAACTAATTCTATGGTTTATAGAACTCAGAAGTTCATCGCCGCTGTAACAAACGTTCGCCATTGGATTCTATCCTGGGCAACATCAAGCCAGGTTTTCTGTTGAACCCCTCAAAGATATCTGCTAATATTGTCATCCCAACTACGTCTCGGTCTTCCCGCCTCTTTCCCTCCGGCTTACCAACCAAGATGGAATATAATATTTTTCTCCATCCGAGCTACATGGCCTGCCCATCTAACCTTCGTGATTTCATTATTCTTATCATCTTTTTAATTTCAGCTTCCTTGATATTAAACGCGAGGTTAGGGCTGAGTAGAAACATGCGCTGCCCGATGCAAACTGACTCTTTATTTCTTCCCTGACCTAGTTTTGGCTCGTTACATATTGCTCCCAAATATTTAAATTTATGTACTTTTTCTGTGATCTCATTCTTAATTTTTATGTGTCTCTTTCCCTCATCCTCTGTGTTTCGACATAGTGTATTTTGCTAAGTTCACCCGTATCTCATTCACAAGCTTCTACTAAAACATCGCTGTTACTTTTAGGGCATCTATAGCGTCCTTTATTAAATCTACATCATCCGCGTATACGAACAGTTGATTCAAGCCATTCAATGTTAGTCCATTTTCGTCCTGTTTTATTTTCTGAAATGCATATTCTAACGCAAAGTTAAACAATAATGGTGACAAGGCATCACCTTGTTTCAATCCGTTGCATATCTCGAAACTATCTGACATATTATTACCTATTACTTTGCTAATGGAATCGCTGAGACACATCCTCACTAGTTGAACAAGCTTTTTTTTTTTTTCGGAATTCCACATTGTACCAGGATATTGTATAGTCCCCCCCCCCCCCTTTTGTTTTACATATGCTTTCTTAAAAACTATGAACAACTGGAGTCCCATTGTATTCCCACTACTCTAATATTTGTTTTAAGACAAAAGTCTGATCCAGCGTAGATCTAGTTTTTTTTTTTTTTTTTTATCCACACTGGT
>JAGDQP010046788.1:0-15203 GCA_022664845.1 Lepisma saccharinum
TTAATTTCCATTGTAATGAACAACGTGTTCTAACACGCCAGGTAGTAAAACATTGGATGATACTATTCAAAGATGTTGGACAAGTTACTGTCCGGAGTTACTCATAAATTACTGTTAGAAAATTTTGAACTGTGGTGTGAGTTCAGGTTCAATTTCGTTAATTTGAAAATTATGGTTATTTCAATTTCATTTTAGTTTTTGAAATGATTTTATATAATACAGCAAGCTACTAGCAAGTTCTACCGTATTTATAGGTATCTGGGGATTTCACTCTTTAATTTCCACTCTGTCATAAATTCCGAAATTGGTATTCTCTTCCTTTGCCAATATAAACGATAGTTCTATCAGAAGGAGCATAGCCTAACCTTACAGAAAGGCAACATTTAAGAAAATAGTAAACAGTAGTAAGTTTGTGTGCGCTTGGTATTGCCTCCCGCCTTGGGAAAATTCCTGGCGACGCCCTTGGTCTCGGGATGTTATGGTGGGCAAACTTATCATAAATATCACATAAATTCAAATCCAAGTGTTTATTGTTTCAATATCCTCCCTCAATCAGTTTACACCTCCGGAAATTAAGAAAAGCAACCAGAAAAAGTGGAAATAAAGGCCACATATTTGCTCCTTACACTCCCCCATCCCCCGCCGAAAAAATCGGTCTTACACTTCATTTAAAATCCTGAATGATACTGATTGTGTCGATCTCGTGGAAGGGAGTACAAACATTGAGTTCAGACATTATATTGTCTCTCGGGAGAGATTGTTTTTTAACTCTACGCAAATAACAGAAAAAAAACATTGTGCAGTACTGGTTGTGTGTGGTTGTATTTAGCAGTAATATTTTTTTTTTTTTTACAAATTCTGCTAACTCTGGTACTGTGTCCTGCATGTGTTTGTTGTTCTTCAAGAAGGACTACTAGGTCTCTAAAATATTACAAGTACCACGCAATATATATGTCCCAAAGCAAGCGTTCATGTAGGAAGAGATACTTATCAATTATTATTTCCATAAAGAAATAAAAATTACATCTAATCACGAAAGGTCTCCAACGAAAGCAATCCCAGCAAAATGTTCATTACATAGGTAACAAATCTTGAAACGAAGATAAGAAGCAAGACGTCACAGGAAAATCTTCTATACTTTTTCGTGATCCGAAGAAATGCTCATTTTGAACCTGCAGTTGATCCATCTTTTTCTTTTCAACTTTTCTCTTGAGACGAAACTTAGATAAGATAACATTACTGTTCATAGATATTTGATTCGTTCCTCTGCAATAGTTATCAAAATCATTTCTGATCAATCAGCTGTTTATGTTAGGATTTCTACTAACTTTTGGCTTCTTGAAAGTTAAAATGTCTGATCTACACGGCTATGGCTACTGTATCGATGTAAAAAGACAACAGATGCGCATAAGTAAAAGGAAAAAGAATATTAGATTTTGTTTCAGCTTCCAGCATTTCTGAGACCAGTTTCGTAAAGTTTTTGTAGTTCTCAGAAATTTGGCAAAATTGAGAAAAGGGTCTGCATATGCAAGTACCTGCATGCTTTGTAAACCAAAGGTGCATTAAATTCTTAGTACCACTTTCTTTCGAATGGATGAACAATGCTTTCATGACAAATAAAAATTGTACCTCTTTTAACGTATTTATTACATCTTTAAAAAAAATATATAGGAATTCTTGATGGTATCTGTGGCAACTGGATGTAAGTGATGCGCCAAACAATGGGCATACAAACAATGTAAGCGTTCGTTGCAATATCTACATTGTTGTTTGCATGCCGTTAAAATTCCTGAGAAATCACTCCTCGACAATTCGAAACGAAACGATGGCTTCAATGACACGTAAACCAAATTAAAACTATTTTAAACGATACGTAATAAAATTAACACTGGTATTTCACCGATTTTGTTTTCTTCTTAAACAGTTTTTAACTTCTTTCTTCCCATGCGTTTTATCTTCTTTGTCGTTTACAAGTTTTACCTCTTCCCCTTAATAAGACACTATTTAATAGAAATTTGCTGTAGATCAAACAAATAAAATATAGAACGATACAAATAGATATTAGATATTAAAATAATTAGAACGCATAATACGCGAGTTCAGACATCGGTGAATAATATTATAATTTATATCCATTGCTGCAGATAAAAAGGTTCGGTATTGGGTTGACGAAAAGTATCATATTCTTCTAAAGTCGGCGCTACTGGTTGCACTAAGCATGTCATACACACTTTGAACGACAGCTTTATGGCACGTGATGCTCCTGTATGAATTGTAGAACCAAAACTTCTTATTGGTCAAATGACAATAATTTGCGATATTGAAATCTCCCGTGGATTGGCAAGATGGCGGCTTACTAGAAGAAAGCTGCTGAAATCTCCTGTGCATTTTTACAATATTCCAAAGTTTTTTCTCGACCTTTCCTTCAAAAAAATTTACTCAGTAGTGTCATAAAGTGTTACAGTGTTTTATATAATAGTTTCACATGATGAAAATTCAAAATTAACTCTGATAACAACATCAAATGCGACAAGATAGTTAAGAGTGACTGACAGCTATGGCGGACAGAAACCATAGCAACCAATAAATAACTGACCTTAAAACATCAATTATTAAGACTGTTAGACTGCAAAACTGTATTATATTATAAATATTATTATAAAACAGCAATAATTAAAACGAAAGCGCAATGGATGGGCATAATTAGCCATTTCCGCGCTAGATTACAAAATACGAATACGAAATCTCCCGTATACGCACAAATCAAACGTAAATGCTAGCTTAACTATGAATGACGAATTCCAGGAAGAAGTAATTAGCAGGAAGTTGATACCCACGACAGAAAGATATACGTATTATACAGAAAGAAAAGGCTGTATACGTATTATACAGCTTGTATTTTACCTACAAGTCATGTAATTAATGCAGTACATTGCGTGAAGAGGAAAATACAAGCATGTTTAGTCATTTTATTTTACCTTCAACGCTGGTCTTACATTACACCAAACGTTTGAAAGTGGAAACTAACACCTACCAGGGAGCTTGTGACAAGCTATTAAGATCCCTTATTTGTTTTGAAATGTATTTATATAAATTATTTCCTTCTTATATCTTTAGACATGTGTAAACTGTATGCTTCTAAATGAAAAGTTTCTCGGCGTGTACAAGGAATTCTGTAGATAACCTTTTAATGTCTTTTGTTTTATAATACTGCTTTGTTATTAATTACTAAAAAAAATTTACTACGTTTCTAGGAATTAATCACGGGCCTATCACTGCTGGAGTAATCGGAGCTAGAAAGCCGCACTATGACATCTGGGGAAATTCAGTGAATGTTGCGTCAAGAATGGAGAGCACTGGTAAAGCCGGATGCATCCAGGTAATTTTTATGTTAGTGTAGATTGCTAAAAAAAAAAAAAAAAAAAAAAAGCGTATCTGAAGCAAAACTACACTATTAACTGTGGTACAATTAAACTTACTTTAAGTCTGTATTTATATTAGTAATTATTGTTGTAAGAACGCTGGATTTCAGTTAAGTAAATTTGTTTTTTAAATATTTTTTTATGTGTAAATAACAGACCACCACCTACAGGCTAACGTAACGTATTAACAAAGAAACGTTAACTCTTCCTCTTGTCTCTCTATAAAAACTATTTTGATCAAATATTTGCAGCAGCCTCGTATCTCAAAACGGTTTGAATTAAAGATGCCTAAAAACGATGAAGGAATTCAATTCTAATCGTATTCAGAAAACCTTAAACTTTAGAGGAAACTGACCAATTTTACTGAAAAGCAACACAATTCCTATGATAAACACATCTCCTGTAAAGATCCGTTTCTTGGAGATACGATTTAGCTGCAAATTACCATTAAAATGCGCTTGAGGCTGTTGGAATATTTGATAACATTCGTTGAAAAAGTGTGTTGAACTCTCTATCTGGCCTGGTTGTGAACTTTTAGGTTTCATTTTTCTTTCTTTCTGTTTAAAATACATATTTTAGAGGGAATGTATGTATTCCGAGTAGGTAGGTGTATACAGAAATCCTGTAGGCATAAAGGCTGTTTCTGGAGCATATTGTTAAAAAGATCCTCAATATCACTGCGAACACTTTTTTATGGACGCCCTATTTAAGTGAAAACAAGATCTCATCCTTCAGCTTCGGAAAAAAAAATATATCTATTAACTGTGACACATCGTCTAGTACAATACAGTAAGTGTAAGAAAGACTCCATAGTCTGAGAAGTGGAACACGGAGCTTTCCAAAGATAAATCTGTGTTCCAGCTGTTCTGTTACACCCCAGGAGGATTCGCCGACAGTTACCTGAAGTACTGACCGTATTCCGTGGTACTAACAGTTCAGAAAGGGGATGGATGGTTCTATGATAGCAGAATAGAGTGTTTCTCTGCTACGGTAGTTAGCAAACTGTGTTTTATTAGTGTTATGCTAAAGAACCAAAAATACAATAAAATGATCAGACAACATGCTGTTTCCAAGAGAAAAAATCTTGGATGTCGCAAATTCTGGGTGATCCATAAGTCCCGGCAAAGCACCAGATGTTTCAGAGATAAACAGACATGATAACAACAATAGTTCCTCATTACGTTATGAGTCCGTGAAGAAAAGCTCCCATTATTCCATTTAACCTATCATACAGAGATTTTGAAAAAGAAATGAATAAGATTCTGATGTTACATTTTACGTTCTTCCTTATTCATTTCCTTGTTTCATCCTCCCTTAAAAAGAGTATTTGAAACACTTGAAAACTTGGAATAAGAAATCAATCTACGAAGCATCTAAATTCAGCTGGATGACACTAGTCTCTCGTTGGGTCAGAAAATAAAGTGACTATCTTCCCATGCTCTTTCCGAGGACACGTACAATTTAGAACAGAGCTCCGGGCATCAAGACTGAAAACATAACAGCACACCATCAACCGTAATATCGCTGGCTTCGAATTGGCAATGAGTAGGTACGTGGGTTCGAACCCCGCAGCCGACCATCCTGACTAAAGTTTCCCAGGTTTTTTTTCTCAGTTTTACCAGACGAATACTGGAATGGTATCTTAAGCAAGGCCCTGAGTGATACGTTCCGCATCCCGACCTGAGCCAAAGGTTTCTAAAGGCCATAAATAAAATCAATCAAGCACTACCAATGCTATAATCTAAGTACTCAAACTAACACAAGTTTTGTACTATCGCGTAGGAAGTAATGTTGAAATACTTTCACTGTTTAGATGATCCTGTATCCACTTGGTGATATTTCTCACTGGATCTTCTTTAGTACCTTAGGGTCCTTTTCAAGTTGTTCACTAAAATTTTCACACGATTTAGTAAAGGTTGTTTTTATCGCTAGCATTGCCTGAATGGACTCAATTTTCATTTGTAACTTTTCTTTCGCCCATATATAGTATATGAGCGAAAACAATCTCTCCATAGAGGCTTTGCTCCCTACGAGATACAACAATAGTTTAATAGTCGTTTTTAGGTATTGTGCGGTGTGTTATTGTATTTCAGATTTGGCGACCGGTTGTTGTCAGGTACATGTTTTTTTCTACGTGGAACTGGGTTTCGTTGGCAAAATATTTTTTGCAGGTCGTGACATTATTATTATTATTTTTTATTTTATATTTTCTAGAAATCGAGGACGAAAACAGCCGGTGATGAAAGGATTATTTCGCCTATTGTCCACGAAAATCAAGAACGAATCGTAACCTTATTATAAAAGCAAACCTACAAGTTAAATAAGGATTCAATCTACCGTAAGGCATGCTCACAAAGTTAGTTTTTTCTGTATCCATCATTAAATGTTGTTATTATGCTACTAATCCGCCATTAAACTGTTATGTTATTATGTTACTAATCCGCCATTAAACTGTTATGATGCTACTAATCCGCCATTAAACTTGTTATTATGCTACCAATCCGCCATTAAACTGTTATGTTATTATGCTACTAATCTGTCATTAAACTGTTGTGTTTTTATGTTACTAATCCGCCATTAAACTGTTATTATGCTACTAGTCCGCCATAAAACTTGTTATTGTGTTACCAATCCGCCATTAAACTGTTATGTTACTAATCCGCCATTAAACTGTTAAGTTACTAATTCGCCATTAAACTTGTTATTATGCTACCAATCCGCCATTAAACTGTTACGTTATTATGCTACTAATCCGCCATTAAACTGTTGTTGTTATTATGCTACTAATTGGCAATTATACTGTTGTTATTATGTAACTAATGCGTAAACACTTTACGGTGTGTATAAACTGTCTTACTGTTCTATTGTACAAAAATCCACACATTTTATTGCAGGTAACAGACGAAACATGCAGCATACTTCAACCGTTTGGTTATATCTTTGAGCAACGAGGCCTCGTCTACGTGAAAGGTAAAGGTCAACTGATGACATATTATCTCATTGGCAAAGGTAAACCACCTGATCCCAACGACCCCGAACCCCAGACTAATCCTTCACCACTATTAACGGAAAGTGTCACACCGTCATTAGAACCGGATGACAGATGTAGTTCCACGGACACTCGTCTGGATAATCCTTCTCCGCTTGCAGAAGTTCCAGTTTCCGGTTCCAGTGAGACAGAACTTCTGGATAAGAATGATGATTAAGATTCTTTTTTTGTTGGTTGTGTGGAATGAAGAGAAACAAATGTGATACGAAACGTGAACGAATGTGTACGGTTATTCGTTTGTAAATAATGGAACATTATAAAACACAAAGGTACTTTTGCCCATTTAAAATAATTTTAACCCGGGTGATGAATTTCTGATATTATTAAGTGTTTAAGCACGAACTTTGGCAAAGAAACACCATCATGAGGAAAACTCGGCGGGCCACGGTGGGCCACCAGCGGCCCGCCGAGTTTTCCTCATGGGGACAAGTTCAATATTGATTCATTATGTTCTTAGATTTAAACAAGTATACAATATCAGAAAATATTTTAAACTCTGTAACATGAGTAATTATGACAAAGAGGAGAATAAATATACAGTTGTAAACTTGACAAGAAAAGAGACGTGTGTGTGTGTCAATGGTCCAAAAATATTAAAGAACACGTACGGCGACTTCGAATAATGAGACCAGAAATAATAATACTGTCCAACAGAGGAAGCGAAAAGCATATTTAGAAATATAATGTGCAATTAGAAATTGTATATTATGTTTTAGAAAAGCCAATACAGGATAAAGCATATATATATATAGTATAAACTAAGTTGAAAAAGAAATTTTGAATGCAAATAATTAAACTATGTAATTATTTTCACGGAAAGAATTCAGTATAAAGGCAAGTCTATTTAAAGTGTGAAAGTATAATATTATTATACCAAAAATAACTGAAAAAAAAACTATTTTTGAAAGAAAATAAGGAACGTAAATATGACATAAATGTAAAAAGTGTATATTTTCATGTGATCCATGATCCTCCCTACTCTGTAGTCAGTGCAATGTATAAAATATCCGAAACAAAAAATATTAGCATTTATATATATATAAATTTAAAAAATAAAACTCGGCCGGAACCAAAGTGGTCTAATGGCCATAAATAAAATTCAGTTCAATAAAATAACTTTGCAAATTTTGTGGGAAAATGAATTTTATAGATACTACTTGTATGATTTTTTTTTTTAAAAAAAGAAGAGAAACTGATTGATATCAAACGTGAAATTCAAGACATGAAGTTACCATTTTGTGCGGAAAACATGTCAAGAAAACAGTTTTCGAATTACCTATCTATTTTGTTTAGCCACTCAAAGGGTATAATTCTCAAGTATTACCTCTTCTAAATGTAATTACAGACAAATTAATATTTAATCAAGTGGTAATTTATTCTAACAAGTTTAAAATTAATGTAAATCAACGATCTCCAACTAAAAGATGGCAGCACTACCTCCGTACATATGTCTAATGTATTTTTATCGTTGCACGAAATTTCAATGCTGCTCCTACAAATTCAAGCCTAGAGAGTTCAAACTTTCAGGGAAGGAGGTTCATAACCAATTCAAGAGTTCGATCAATGCCGATTTTTAATTTTCTTTTTTGTTCATTGTTGAAAGAGATTCATTGTTATAGGTTTTTAATATTCACAACAACAATCAAAAGATTTCAATAATGAAGGAAAACGAAAAAAAATATATATATTTATCAAACTCTTGAATTGGTTATGAACTTTCTTCCTTGAAAGTTAGAACTCTCTAGGCTTGAATTTGTAAGAGCAGGATTGAAATTTCGTGCAACGATAAAAATACACTAGACATATACGGAGGTAGTGCTACCATCTTTTGTTGGAGATCGTTGCTTTACATTAACCTTAAATCACGATCAAAACTAATCTAGATAAATATTATTATCATCGATTTAATAACTTAGACCTTAAGACGTATAAGTCCTGTATGCTGCTTTTGGAATGCGTTTCAAGTCTCATTAATGCTAACCTGTTTCAGTTCTTAATACAATGAGAATGCTTACATTGAATGTTGTCAGTAGATTTAACTGACAACCACGAAATTAAATAGTACGGCTCGTGAGAAAATAAAAAGTGATTTTTTTTGGAATTAAGAGATAAACAAAATTAATGAAACAACGTCTAATTCTGTTTCACTTCGAAAAGCAAGGTAGAAATATATAAGTTTAGAATTTGGAACTATCTTATGTCTTGAATTTCGCAAACAAACACATATGTAAATGCTTAGTTGTTAGTATAAAAAAAATACACAGGTGTGATATTAAAATGAAGAGGAAAAAGTGTTTTTCTAATATTTATATAGAAATAATATAATTAATATCCCGGGGAAGAATACCTCCCAATTAGTTAATCTTTTTCTAGTCAGTGAGTCTTATATTGATTACATAAAGTAGAATACTTGTATTATTTATCTCTTCGTTGAAACATTTACAATAGGAACAATATTAAACAGTAAGAAAAAAACATTCCTTCAATGAAAATTTTTAGAGGAGATTAAAATCTAGGCGTTAGCAAAACAATTATGAAAGATACATGAATGTGTCTCAAGGAAAAGAACATGTGTGCGCATGCGTGTGAGTTGTTTAAGATACCAAAGTGATACCAAGTACAGAAGAAAAACCTTTTCGTTTCCAATGTGATTTTTATTCCTACCAGAAACGTGGCAGTGGTAATATATATATAATTTTATTTGAACAGTTCGTAATTGTCATATGCTCAGCTTTACTTGAAATATTTTTTTTTCTCTAAAATGAATTAAGAAGATTAGAATTTGAGGGATTTTGGTGCGTAGATGATTTGACCCACAACAAAATATTCATTTATATTATACACTTCATTCTCTAAATTATTTTCATGATTTGGTTAAGGCCATTCACACTATAAAAATAATTTATGCCTATACCAGTGTGTCCAGAGGTTAGTAACAAATTAATTCCCTGACTTCTCCAGGTTTTCCAGCCTAAAATCACATTTTCCAAATTGTCTTCGACACGTTAATTTAAGGGAAAAGATTGAAACACAAGCTTAATTTTATCTCCGACACGCAATAGCAAGGTCAGCGTATGAAACAGCTTTGATTAAGCTAAAAGTAATGAGTGAATAATACAGTAGCTTGAAAATAAATTCTTACCAAAATGTGTAACAAACACCCTTTTCTGCACCGCTCCATGGGAAAGAACATCCAGAACTAGGGCAAAAACATGGAGAAATCCCATAATTCCCTGACTTTTCCCTGATTTAAAGAAAATCCCCCTGACCAGACAAATTACCTAACGTTTGCAGGTTTTCCAGACACCCTGCTGTACTTACTGTTATTTTTGGGAGAAAAAAAAATGATTTTAATATTATGTATCCAAATCTCAGATTTGCGTGGTTCAGAATTACTTCACTACGAAAAAGAACAAAAAACTAACATTGTTATTTGTATTTTAATACTTATCTACCATCTTTTATAGTAATATTTATCCCATTTCTGTGAATGTTCAATAATTTCAAAGATACAGAATATAATAAGACACAAAAGAGGGGGTGTATGTAGAGCATAAATTTAAACGAATGGTTCGTATTTCGATTGACCATAGATTTTATTGTCTCAAAATACTCTATATGTATCATACATTACGAAAAGTCAAATTATTAATTGTAATTCTCATTTAGCAAGTAATCAGCATTGTTTGGTTACATTTTGTTTCTGTTATACGATTCTTATAAAAGAAAATCTTGTAATAAGCACATGACACTTACGAACACATACTAAATGTTTATAACAGACTACCGGAGTTGTGAAATTGCAGTGATATCTTTGTTTGTGTGCGGTGTGTGTATATATATACATGAACTGTACAGCTCAACATATGACGTACAAAAGACAAATATATGTAGATACGTTCCTTTGCGTGAGAGCATGAGTGTCTGTCTATGTGTAGTTTCTGTCAGCATTGACCATTCACAAAGTCAACAATCAATAATGGAAACAGTTCCTTAACCACAAGAATAGTTGTTTATCTGCCCTTAAACCAGCTGTGGAAATTTCAACAATTATCGTTTCCTTTATAAAGGAATACCATAAAATTAAAAAAAAGATATATTAGTTTTACCATATCCTCTTGTTTCAAACGAAAACATGGCCTGTTCTAAAGCTGTATGTGTTGTGACGTCTAAACAAGAAAAATTGTAGTTTTTCATAGGTGTTTACACGATGTATCTAACTATTGTAAAAAAAACCATTGTTACCCTAATTTCCAACGTGTCAACTAAAGTGTAACGAATTTGATTTCTGTATTACATTCCTTCTAAACAGCATAAGCACAAATCTTATTGTGCTAATTGCGTTGAATTTTATTTAATTATACACAGCTTTCCTTTTCTAAGAACACAGATAGATAGCAGTTTATGGTCCAAAATAAAGAAATAAAAAAATAATATGTAATTTTTCTATTATTAATGTCTTGCGAAATGTAATAATTGTAATGAATTGAAGAATGTTTTGAAGCTAATTTCTATTCAGAAAAGAGTTTTTACATTTACCGACAGGCAGAACAAAGTATTAACTACACAATATCGAAATTTAGAGTACTGTTTATGGGTGCAATTACTATTGACAAGTTAACACGGTTTGTGGAAACTTTACATAACTAATCTTAATCTCTGTTTATAACGTACATGTAATTTAAGTATAGTTTCTACATTCAGTTCAGATGTATTCTCAGAGTAATTAATTTGCAGCTTAAATTATTCGACAAAGTGTGACATTTTATAAACAAGATTGAAAAGAAAGATAATATTTTTTTCCCTCTTAATTTTGCATGTTTCAGTAGAAAAAAAAATTATGCAGCATACATTAAAAGTTGTTTTCCTGATCTAAGTATTGTTTTCAAATTTCATTTTGCAATAATGTCAATATAAGTAGTATTTTGTGGACATAAAACGAGAATACAAACCTCTTCTTTCTGAAACAGCTTTCAACAGAAGTTAACTCCTTGTATGATTTTCGTCACTGTTCACGCCTTGCTGTCTTCTATTTGAATTTATAATTACAAAAGACGTTTCGTCTTTAAGATCCAACGTTCTGGTATAAACACTATAGCTTAACTGTGCTTTCTAGTTAACTTTCATCAATATACTACACTGACATAGTGACATGTATTTTTACCATTAGCTACATCAAGAGATGTTTTCTCTTTTTAAAAAAAGAATAAATAAACTATAATCTTCATAGCTACTGTGATTTATTATTATTACTGGGCATATTGTAATTTATTAAAAATATTGAACACTTGAACACAACATACACATAAGAAAAGTCACCAACGTTTTATGTATACATATATATCTATCTTTCTAATATATTATCTAGGATACTTCAAAGCTATGCATACTTAATAGACCTCGCAAAATCTGGTGAATTCTCTCTTCAACGATTTGTTCATCACTTCAAACTGTAAACAATGTTAAAAATAACAACCAATTAAACAGAATGCCTGTTACATTCATAAGAGTGCAAAAATTGCCTTTGTTTCATGGCGAATACAATTTCAATGTATCCAAGTTCAATCAGGATCCAATGTTTAACGTTTGTTGTTATATATCTGATGATATCCACTGTACAAAATAACAAGCGAAATGTTAAAAGACACTTCAGAATTTATGATCATTACTTCGATTACATTACTCTTAACGCAACTTTGATACATTTAAATAATGGTAGCTGTGCACTTTTATGGACGTAAGAAAGGTATTCATTTATATTTGCTATTATAAAGATGTTCACAGTTTCAAATTATTGACAAAACGTTGAAGATATGTTAGAGCTTATCAGATTCTTCGAGATGTATTAGCGTAATATAAATGTATGCATAATTTTAAAATATGCCAGTAAATGTATTAAAAGGATATAATGTAAAAAAAAATATAACACTCTTAAATGGGATACTTCAGTTTCAAATCTTGTATTAAGCATGAAAAATGACTTTGGGGGAGGGGGAAAAACACTATATAGTCGATTCGACTCGTACATTTATTTCTCATGTGACAAGCCTACATTTGACTTTTTCAATTGGAAAAGACGACAGAAAGAAAAGAGGATATTGCTGGAGATAAATTATAGTTTATTTGAACGTAATATTTCAAACGAACACAATAGTATTACTGTCGGTCAGAGATTAAGAAATCATCTTTGAAGAAGAAAGAAAGGCACTAAATATAAAATTAAAAACTATACAAGATTTTTTGCTTCATACCTCAGAGTCAGGAAAATAACTTTTGCTAGTATTTCTAGGGTGGAAATATATCAACAATCACAAAATCATTTCTTAGAAGAAAAAAAAATACTTGAACACACATCTCGCCATTATGTTGTTATTTTGTGCTTGTTTGCATGGAATAGAATTACAACGTTATTCATTGTCTATGATAAGAGAACATTAAATTTGACCAAACAAGTGTTAGTACCATACTGTAATTCTATTACTACGACTTCCCTTCTATATTAATTAGAGCATCAATCATATTCCTTTCTTCACAGACAAATTCTCTTCTAAAGATGGTGTACAAGGGAACAAACATTGAATCGATTATAAAAAAACAATTTCTTTAATAAGAAATTGTTAATATTTGCAGATGATACATGTATACACACGTAAGAGGATGTCTACACGTATGTTTCACTCTTGTATTTATTTCACTTAAAATTAAATGTGAAAAAAATAAACCGTTTAATAAATGCTCATGTGATGTAAATGTAATCGAAATGAACCTTCACATATGATCTTGAAAGGAATGAGAAAAATACTGTTTGTATAATTATACAAAACTTTTTGTAAAAAGTTATATTGTACATTGTACAATAATATACATGACTTTTCTATTTGCACTTTATACTATTTTAGGAACGTAACAATGCAAAAATTTTCAGAAATTCGTAATCTCTATTTTTTAAAATAATATGAATATAGAGGAGCTTACTTATTATATATTGAGGTTGGTAAACATGTATCTTTATACAGCAGTGATAGTTAAACCAGGTTTCGCTTCTAGAGAATGGAACATTGGTGTAGATATATTATTTTTTTTCTATTTGGTAGTCAATAAGCAAAACGGTGAAACAAATTTAGCTATATAGACGACACCTTACAAGAATAAAAAAATAAATGGTGATGTAGCTATATTGGGTCTACTTTCTCTACTGGAATGTAAAAAAATATATGTATTGTGTATAAGAAAGCATGATCGATATAATATTATACTTCTAAAGCTTTCATCCAAACCTGGTTCACTTAATACTCAAGAAAAGTTTATGGTTTGATAAAAAAAAATGTCTCTCCCTAAGTGTTCTATCAATATTGTGGAAAAAAGATATACATTTAGCTAAAGAAGTTGGTACTAATTGACATTTGTGAAACATCCTGCAAAAAAAAAAATTCTAAATCAGAAAACCAAATAAGAACAAGATATGGAAAATGTAAAAACGCTCTGTTCATGAAATATGAATGCATATAAGATCAGAGTAATTTAGTTTGGAATGTATTTTTATTTTTAAGCTGACGATTACCAATAAGTCTATATTTTTTTTTGGCGCACGGATGATTCAAATTGTAAAATAAATAATATAATTACTTTTTTGTTCTAGCCCTCGCTTGAAAATCCTTTCTAATAAGGAAGTAGTTTTCGGTCTCACATCTGAGACCATCTTCAGGTGTGTTTATTTGGTAACATTTTTGTTAAATATGAATGTGTATGTGGAAACTGTAAAAAAGAAAAAAAAATATGTACAGAAAGACTGTAAAAAGCATTTTTAAAGAACAAGATATTGTAAAGGATTGAATATACTTATGCTTTCTTTCCCTACGACAATATAAATTGTACGTTTATCTCAAACAAAAAACATATTTTATTTAATTCAATAATTTGGCTCCAGCATATACCAGGAAAATTATTAAAATATTTTCGTCTAAAGTATACGACACTTAACGAATTGTTTCGAATAAATCATGGCAATACGATTGGAAATATTTCAAATCTTCCACGTTAGATCAACGCGAATTTTTGAACCAATACTTTCGACATATTGAACAAAAAATTATTACCATTGTTATAAGCTCTTCGTGAAATAAATGTACCTTCCTCCATTAAAGAAAGCAAATGTAATTACCGATTTATTCCATGAAATTCAAAATTTCTCATCTCATCCAGATTCGTTCTTCTTCTGATATGACGATGTTTACATAAATTTTACTATTTATCGACAACTTTTAACAGATAGTTAATATAAAGACCATTATATAGTACTATAGGGAACTATTAAAACATTTATCTAATACAGACAGAGGTTATTCAACTGAAGATATTCTATTTTCACTCAAAGTGTTGTGGCAGAGTTATTTTGATAAAAGAACAAAATACAAGTCGTGAGTATTGCGAGAGCAGTAGCGGAGTCAATATGCATACTATTACTGTAAGACTGATAAACAAAAATTCTAATTAATGAAATTACAATTATTTTTTTCTGTAATTTTATTCTCTTAAGGTAATCTATTGACGTGAGTAATGTAATGTCTTCCTCTTCTGTAAATGTAAGGCCGAAGTTTGGAAGCATTCCTACTCAATATTCTTATTGAGTAGTATTTTAAAAAGAGAATCATCCTCTCGTTGATCAAAAATTTTCTTCAATTTAATAAGTCGTAAATTACCGACGTAATTACAATTGCCAAGTCCAAAGTTTT
>JAGDQP010046789.1:0-15203 GCA_022664845.1 Lepisma saccharinum
TATCTCCTTAACGGCAAAAGCTCATATTCCTATCTTTAACATCTTTTTTCTTACGGGGCCCCCAAATCGTCGATTTTGCCATAAACTCTTGTTCCTGTATAACATGCTTGTGGCAGTGCTGACGTTTTCTGACGTGAAGAACTTGGCTCATGCACTGCCGTGCATGTTGATAGGCGAAAGTTTGACAAACGGGGAGGTCGGTTAGAACCAGGAGGTGTGCCTCCCAGCTCAGACTGATGGTGCCATCTACCGGGTGACAGTTAAATTACTTACTGGATGGACCACAAAGGCAGTTTAGTCACTTGGAGTGGTGATTTCATGCGCGTCTCTGACAGAAGATTGTTTTTTTGTTTTTAATAGGATTTGTCTACGCTACTTTTAACATCAAGTTTGTTGCTCTTTTGTGGATATATTCTGAATGGCTTCTATTATTTTTTTTTCTGCTTCCATTATATACTTTGTGAATATATGGACATATTTATGGTGCATTATATTCTGCAACTGATAATATTTTTTTATTTTTAGACAAATATAAAATTAGTGTCAACAATTTAATTTAATTTATTACCGGGATAAAATGAATTTTGTTCTTTTTTTAACTAGTAATGCTGCTTTGAAAAGATTTTCGTTTAGTCTTTATCATTTTTGCAGCACCGTAAGAAGAAAAAAAAAACTATAAGAATGTTGAATGCAAGACCATGCTTTTGACATCATTATTTTCACTCGTTGACAAATGTTACCTCAGCAAATGTCAGTAATATTTTAACATGATACTAGCCCCCCTGCTGAAGGAGAAAGTGAGAAAGATAGAATAGATATTTTCCGCTTGTTTCTCCATGCTTTGTGTCTACGGTGAAATGCACGTCTAAAAAAAAAAAAAACACAAGAACAAGATGTCATATCCTATAGTTTCTGAAAGAGAAAAAGAAAACTTATAAACGCATGGAATGTGCATGCCAGGTCAATGGATTGTGTAGTGACAGGGGTTGGATACCTGTGGATATTTTTGAATAACTATCACTTGGGTAGCTCTCTGAAACTCAGGTAGCAAAGTGGTGCTACCCATACACACAAAAAATGTCTAAATTTTTTTGCATATGTCACTATTGTTACAATATATGTATTTGAAGTAACTTATATGCAGATATTGAAACAAACCTGTTCTCAGTCACTTATTTTTTTTTTCAAAGTAATATTTGTTAATTTTTTCAATTATATTTCATGGTTATACAGTTCTCATACTGGCTCGATTATGTTCAACAGCCACACAGTACGAATTATTATTATTATTGAAGTGTTGAGAACGGCTACATGACAAAATATGGCACGTGGGGTAACTATTATTTTGTGAAAGCCATAGAATATAACGGCTGTCCAAGAACACATTATTAATTATACATTTATCAAGCCCTGCTATTTGTGTGCTACCATCCGCATTAAAATTATTTTTTTAAACAATGAATTGGCTGCAGGACCAGCGGAAGTGGGGTGGGGTTGGAGCCGTGCCACTGCCCAGGGCGATAACTGATAAGGTTTGGTGGGCGGCTAAATTTTGAAAATAAAAATTGGAGATTATCAACATGTAATGCTTTGCTATAGGCCTAAATTGAGAAAATTAACGAAGATCAGCTTAGCCCACAAAGTTATGGTGATGATTTGAATATGAAAGACAAATATTCTGGCAATCAGAAAAGTCCCTTGCAGTAGTCATTCGTTAAACCTTGTTAGTAATGATGAAGCCACGGCATTCAATACACTATTTCATTTTTGTACAATGAAAATAGTAAATAACTTTTCTCTGCATCAGTTCAACGTTGGACTGCCCAGAAGGAGCACGTTAGTCTCACTTCAACTCCCTTTCATACGGAGACACCAGGTCATCTCATAGTTCCAAATGGAGCCACAGCAGTCGCACCTTTAGTGGCGCGCTCAGATTTCTGGTGGCGCCAGTCCGCGACTGTCCAAGCCTCCAAGTTGGCAGCGCTACTACGTCGTTCCATGGTCTCAAAGAAGCGCCACCAAAATTTCTAGTGGTGCGACCATGGTGGCTTCTTGTGAAAAGGGCCTAAAATACCATTGAGTACGACAAGGTGCAAGAGCAAAATTGATGCCTTTTGACCCCCACGTATAGGCGCGCACTGGCAATTAAAATATTGAGTGATAAAAAAAAAATCAGTTGAACAATTCAGTTGCTAGTGCGCGGAGAGGTTTAAACACATGGTGTTCTATTTTTAAAAGTGATATTAAAAACGGCTATTTTAAAATTGCCAGCGCGCGCGCTGTCATATAGAACTATGTGTTTTTTTCATTTTCTCAATTAAAAAAAATACCCAGAAAACAAGTTGCTAGTGCGTGCCTCGACTACGAAGCAGAGGATAAAGCTATTGAAGATCCACGAACACTATACAAAATTGATTTCTACCATAAAGTTCTAGACGTGATCGTTTTAGATTTAACAGGGAGCAGGTTTGAGCATCCTAAACATCACCGTGAGTATTTCGCGAGGTTAGGAGTTTCTGGGCTGAATAGAAACATGTGTTGTCCGATGCCAAGCGATGTTTTATTTCTTCCGTGACCTCGTTTTTGCTAGTTACTTATGCTCCCAAGTATTGAAATTTATTTATTTAGAACTTTGAAATACTATATTTTGGGGATTATATTCGCTTGGGAAGTCCAAACGCTGCATCGGTTTTATTTCTTCAAGAGACTCAATAATTCAATATTTTCAGTATGAAAATCGTAGTAAACCATAGACTAGATATAACCATCGAGTAAATAATAATATAGATTTATACCGGTTACCTATTTTCGTCTGCACTAAAATCAATGAGTTTTTGCTTAAAAGCACGTGCTTTTGAAGCCTACCGTTTGGTGGCTACTACTGGAGAGAACCTGGGACTGAAAGTAGTCGCCAGAGTCATCTAGCGGAAGGCTTCAGAATCATGTGTTCCTTAGCGCAGACGAAAATATATATGCGTGATAACTCTATCGTATTATTTTGTCTATGCTATAACATAACTATATTTTCGAACCATAAAAGCCTTAGAGAACATTTCTGCATAGTAATAATGGGATCGCTGTTTCTTCGATTCGGCTCTGGGGAGGTCAAGTGCGTGTGGTCAGGCCGATCATCCACTGACTTTTTCCAGTATTTCCCGCTAGATCTTCCACACAAATATCTGGCTAGATTTGAAAGTTCTGTCCACTGCTTTTTCATCCAAATTTTTGCAGATACATAATTCCATTTACTTGAGCCAAAACTGCCTAAATGCCACAGATAAAAGATTCAAACTCAAATCACATCCATCTATTTTGGCGTATGGCTGTAAATCGAGAGGTATAAATAAGTTACCAAATAAAAATGCGTGTGTAATATTTACCCAAACTTTGTAAATAAAAGCCAAATGGTGGTAAAAGCTTTGGTGTAGCACACTGGTCAAGGTAGCAGGTTGTTTTTAGGGGTGGGTCTGGGCTGTAGATAGGCGCATACTTTTCACGGTTGTCAAGGAAATAAAAAAAAGAACTGTCCTGACAAGTTTCCTTGTTACGGCAACGGCGCTACTAAAAGTCAGTGTCCTCGCCGACTGCAATTACGAACAAATTGCTCCGCTTTTCAACGACTCACTGCTCTGTCGTGACCTCTATTGGAGGGAGAGAGAAACAAGAAAGCGTAACAGTTGTGGGCTCCAAGAAATACTGTATTATTACAGGTTATGCAGGTCATCCGTGGACCACCATCGTGTCCTCTGCGTTCATGGATGTATCTGTGTGTGTCACCGACAATAATTTGTGATAATCGTAATGTATAAGAAAAGTTCAAGTGAATTCTTCTGCGTGGACAAAATTCGCTTAGAAAAGAAAAGGGAATGTACTATTTAAGTGGCGATGTGAGACGCGCACCCTAAATATGTTTTCTATTAAGGCTATTGCAAAGCAACGATCTAGGTGGCAGCACTAATTTCGTATGTCTGTAATGCATTTCTTTTTCGTTGCACGAAATTTCAATGCTGCTCCTACAAATTCAAGCCTAGAGAGTTCTAACTTACAAAGAAGAAAGTTTATAACCAATTCAAGAGTTCTATCCGTGCCCATTATTTTGTCCATTGTTGAAAGAGCTTCATTGTTATAGGTTTACATATTTACTACAACAATTCAACAGGGAACAAAAACGAAACTAAAAAACTGACACGGAAAAAAACTCTTGATATTGTTATGAATTTTCTTATCTAAAAACTTTGAACTCTCTAGACTTGAATTTGTAGGGGCGACATTGTAATTTTGTGCAACGAAAAAATACATGGCAGACATTGTACGAAATTAGTGCTGTCATCTAGTTTTAGAGATGGGTGCTATATACTAACCTTAAGGATATTCGAAATTACGAAATTATTAACGTATTCGTAACTGATGTTCAGAACTGCGGAACTCCGGATTTTGGAGTTGGAGAATTTTCAAACTCTTGCCATTAATTTCACTTTGTTCGTCTGCAATTGAGCACTTCCACGAAAGTAGATTGAATGAAATCGATTTCAGATTTGAACTCAGCGACTTAATGTGTACTGACTCTGAAAGCGACAGATCCTTTTTTGTTTGCTTAGCTTTCTCCATTTTAAGAATTCACGTTGGTGCCTCAATGAAATCAAGTAAAAAGAAACTGAGTTCAGATTTTAAATTCACCGACCTCGATTTGTTGTGTAGTTTTACATATGGTGATTCTAAAGATGGCAGATCCTTATCATTTGGTTTAGCTTTCACCATTTTAAGAGTCAAAACTAGCCTCTCAATATAAGCAGATTGGGAGAAACTGATTTTAGTTCAGCCGCCTATTCGTCCGTTTTTAACCTGATGACTCTAAACTGACAGGTCCTTTCCATTTGTGTTAGTTTTCTCCGTTTAAAGAATTCTCGTTAGAGTCACTGTACGCCATTTGGTACGTTGTCTTAATGTCATCCTTAAATAATTGCCTTTACGTGTCGTTAAAATATTATGTAGTCATCATTGTGTAGTCATTCAAGCTTTGTTTATTTTTGTTGGGCGTCCATGTATTAGGGTAAGGCATCTGCTTAACTTTGCTTACAATAAGAGAGGGTAGCCAAAATTACTAAGATTACGTAATATTTGAACGATTCCTTACAGAAAGATCTCGTGTAACTTTATGGGATAACATATTGATAAAAATTCGTCAATTAAAATCTCCTCACATATAGTGGGATGCCTTGAATTTCGTCTCCAGCAGACGTTACCTAGATTTACTTATGTGCGAGGAGAATGGTAACTTACCGGTAGAGCACTCTCGAAGCAACCAGAGGATCCAGATTCAATACCCGGTCACTGTTGCGACCAATTTTTTGTGTTATTTTCCAGCATGTTACTATACACAGGGTGTTTGTGTGAAGGAAATTAACATCTAATGTCGTAACCAGTTAGTTTTCCTTTTCTCTGTTATCTTTAATATTTATTTTCACTCAGGTTATCTCCCTAGATCCACATTTCAAAAACTCCATCTCTCTGTTAAGTCATAAATAATTATTTTCGGCGTACTGTTCAGCTGCTGAAGAGAGAAAAATCATATTGCTAATCTTTAAATGACAGGAATGGACCTCACTTTTCCCTTCTCTCTCCTTGCAGACCTTTCCTTCTTATCTGGAAACAACACAGTCCAAATCTCCATGAGTATCTGGTTGTGTGACAGAGAGGGGCGCTTGAAGTGAGGCAACGCTCGGAACAAAGACGTACTAATAGGACGATAGTCTACAAATGTTTTGTTCCGTGACAGAATTTTGAATTTTATTTATGGCCTTTAGGCATCTAAGGCCCAGGTCGGTCCCGCGACAGAGTATAAGAACTTGTACTCACTCGATTTCTTGCTTCATGAGTCTATTGCTTCTTATATGTTTAATGTTATCAATTATTCTAACCTTTCTTCTTCCTCTTCATTTCTTTCCTTCCAGTTCTAGGATTCTTTTCTGCAGACCATTTCTGACCAATATACAGGATGTTTCATAATGAAACCGACAAATTTGCTCACGTGTTCCCTCACACATCAAAATATAACCAAGTGCACTTCGCTGAGAAATGTCTCGTTTCCACAGTATTGCCAGATGAAATTTCCAAATGTTAGCGTATGGCTAGTAGCACTAAGCATTGGTACCAGCACCAAACTTCGCATATACATGTTTAATGTGGCACGTTCTTCAAATTTTGTGGTATTCTTTTGTTTTGGTTCTTGTGCAGCACAATGTTGCCAGTCATAAGCTAATAATCGGAAATGTAAACTGGTAACATTGAGGAAATGAACCCTTTCTCAACAAAGCTCAAGATGTTTTGATGTGAGGAACACTTGTGCAAAGTTTCGTGCCGGTGTACCAACGCGCAGTGTTGCTAGCCATACGCCAACAGTTGCAACTTCAACTGGCAACACTGCAAAATTAATCTCAGTAAAAGTAGGTATCGTCACTAATTAGAATAGTTCATTAACTCATTTTAAAAAAAAATCCTTTGTACAATCAAAACAAGTCTTTCATAATGGTTTGCTAATAGTTTCTGTATTTGAAAAAAAAACACAGTATTTTCATGTAACCGCTCCTAAATATTTTTTTTGAAAAGTTTAATGTGCCACCGTACTCTAATAAGTAGAATACTTTCTGTTTTTAATTTTAGTAGAAGTCGTGAAAGCATATCCGGTGGTCACGTTTCTCATTGTTCTCATAAAGATGATGATCATAATAGTAATAATTATAATATTTTTTTTTTTATTTAGGCAAATTATTCTTCTGAGATGCTTCCGGAAAAAAAATACATCGAGAGCGATTATGTCGTTTTCTGCTTGGTAGAATACTATCTTTTCTTTTTTGTTAGTCTTAAAGAGGACTTTTTTTTGAAAAGCATTCCATTCTTCTTGTAGAATTTGTTAGATAAAAAGGTTTAATAAAAACTTTTCCTGTTTTCTTATATATATTTTTTTTCTTTTACTTATCAATTTAGAAACGAAGTTTGTATCTTTAATTTCTCATTAAAACATTTTTATGGTCGTTTCCTGCAGTTCGTAATCTATTTTCACTCGCCGAGACCTTTCCTTTGTCCACTGCATTTTTTTTAAACTATAAATTTCTGTCGCTCTTACTTTTACAATATACTATGTGTTTATTCTTAAAGGTTACAGACTTTCACCGTAGAAAGGAAGCAGTAGGTCTTTGTATGAAGAAACTCTTCTTTTTCCGAGAACCCTTCCTAATTGTAATTGAAATTGTGGTTAAATTAACTGGAACAATAAACTAATATCCATGCATTTACACCAAAATCATAGGAACTGCTCTAAAAGATCAAATTTTTGAAAAATATACGGGCCGAGATGACTGGAGAATGGAGGAGACTGCATATTGAAGAACTCTACGATTCACCAGATGTTGTAGAAATATTGAAATCACGACGACTAATATGGGCAGGCCATGTGGCTCGGATGGGGAAAAACGAAGATTATATTCTATCCTGGATGGAAGGAGACCATTGGGAAGACTGAGACGTCGTTGGGAGGACAATATTAGAAGAGATCTTCGGGAAGTAGGTGTTGTTCGTGATGAAAACTGGCTTGATATTTCCCAGGATAGAATCCAATGGCGAACGTTTGTTACTTTGGCGATGAACTTGCGAGTTCCGTAAGCCATAGAGTTAGTTAGTTAGACATCGGCCAGGGATTTCGATCAAATCGCAGGACCTTCGCGTTTGAAGGCCTTGTGCCCCTCCTAATTACCCGAAAATTGAATTGAAATTCTATTGATGGCCTTTAGCTATCGAAGGCTCAGACTGGGATATGGGACGCAAAAGGACTCGCGAAGATGTCGGCCAGGGCCTATGTTGAAGGTGCCATCCCGGCATTTGCCTGCTGTGACTGAGGAAAAACCCTGGGAAAACCTCAGTCAGGATGGTCGGCCGCTGAGATCGAACCCACGAGCTCCCGAATGCTACGTTAACGCTCTACCACTGAGCTACGGCGGTTTGGTAATTATGCGATAGTAATAAATACTACGGCGGCTTATAATACTTCGTTGGAAATCTTATCGAACACAGATTTTAAAAGGTACCTTTGGTGCTCATCGTGCTCAATTTGTAGAAGAAGAAGAAGAAGAAGAAAATTTTAAAAAATGTTTAAAAAATATGTTTTGAAAAGACATCGTATGGCGTCTCCAAAAATACATCAACTTTGTCCCCACTCCCTCTTATGAACCATTGGGAATACGCCGACAGAAATTTGTTTATCAAAAATGTCATCCCTTGTCTCCAATTTGAGCTCCCCTTGAATATTGTACTTCACTTGTTCCATGAGTTAGGGGGGCGGGGTGCGATAAGGAAAAGTGAAAAATTTAGCCTCCTCCTCTTCCCCGCGGTACACCTATGCCGGATAAAATGTACCTCTCCAGTTAGTTACTTCCCCTGAGGATTAATTTAAGACCAAAATTATCCTTCTAGGTCAATCAGCTGGGGAGTTATGACGTGTTAAAGATGTGAACAATATGTTATACATTCGGCGCCTAAATGTTATGAAACCAACTATACATTGTAGGATAGTGGGTTTCATAAATTCCAAGGATAAGTTTTTATCTTAAAAAATGTTTTTCCTTATTATAAAATGAATTTTATGGGCGGTAACAGCACTATGGCTTACACCCGTTCCGATTTTCCTTATTAAAATGAATGTAATTTAGGTACTGCTAAAATTTTAGAGTTCTAAATTAACAGTCTAAAAGAGATTAGAACTTTATAGATGTGTTAGTTAATCCTTAATTTTGACTAAACAAAAATGTGTGTTTTTTTTTTTTTTTAACGTTGAAGGCAATTTCCTCAAACACAGGCGTTTCTCGACCTATATTTACTGTGTCGTGCTCCTGACGTACAAAAGGAATTTTGTCTTACGCATTGTTCAAGGATTGACCAAAGAGAAAGTATGGTTTCGAGTTTCTTAAAATGACGGCCTTTACTTTTTGTGTTCTATTCATCTATCTTTTTTTTTTAAAAAAAATATATCTGTTGCTCTAGTGGTTACCGTCGTTGACTGCTGATCATGGGGTCCCGGTTTCGATTCCCTGATCAATCAAGGTTTCTTTTTTCCAAAGTGAGAGGGTCTGGAAAGGTGCCCACCGAGCATCGTGATGCAATTGGGAAGCGGTTGTGAATAAAAGACAGTGGCGATCGGCTCTCCTCTTCCAACACGTCTTGTCAGCGCGGGAGTAGTAGACCAACCCCTCCTTTGGGAGAGGCCTCATCTAGTAGTGGATTGAATATGGCTGTGAATTATATATAGGTAATTACAAATGATTCATCGAGTTTCGTGAGTTTATTGTTTTTAAAGACTAATACACTTACAGTGAAACAACATAGCACAAAGAATCAGAAACTGTCCAAATTTTAACGCGTAATTTTTCATACATGTAACTTCCACGACCAGCGGCAGATGGCAGCATCATCATAAATTCTCTATGTGGCTTCCTTTGGTCACACGACACACATCTAAGAGGTAGTTCAATTCGGCACAAACGCATTCTAGCATAGCGGAAGTGATGGTTGTTCCAACTTTTATGCAAACGGTTCTAGTTCCAACTTTCTACGCATTTTTTTTTTCTGTTTCGAACTGTGTTCGGAATGCACACTCAACTGTTACGACTTAGTGACACTTTTCATATTCTAAGACACACAAACGCTTTTTACTGCCCAGATGCCATTTTCACAATTGCTGCTATCTGTTGCTAGTGCTGCAAGTTATATGTATGAGAAATTACGCGTTCAAACTTGGACAGTTTCTGATTCATTTGCGGCATGTTGTTTTACTGCAAGCATATTCGTCTTTTTTTCAATAAACTCACGAAACCCGATGAATCATTTGTAATTAACCTGTATATATATATACTATTCTTTTGAGTATTTTGTATATTTTCAGAGAGATTCCAGTGACTACGGTAATTAATCAAACGATGTTTGTTTTTTTAACAAAAGCTTTAAAAATATAATAGTTACGTTTTACAAGTTTTGGGAATTTTGGAATTTGAATTTATTTATGGCCTTTTAGCATGTTTGACACAGGCCAGGATAGGGAAGGGTATAGGAAGAAGAAGGTATTGGCCAGGACATTAAGATACAATCTCAACATTCGCCTGCGGAGACTGAGGGGAAAACTTTGGAAAATCTCAGTCAGGATGATCTGCTGCGGGGACATGATTATGTATAAAAATATGCCACTATCTTCTGACACGTCGTAGTTTCTTATGTGTGGATCTAAGTGATTATTGCGTATACATAATATTTAATCCCTAGTTTCTCTTCACATTATGTCCCCTCAACTTTTGTTTCGCCTCTGGTTGAAAGATATCATGTTGTCTTTTTGTTGGACACCCCTGGTTATACATAAGAAACTCGAAGAAATTTTTTGTTGTACGCCAGGAACACGGTACGCTAGAAGCATGTACCCCGGTACAAAGATTTCATGAAAGGTCGTAAACAAATAGAAGTAAATGGTTATTTGTTGGACTTAGAACGTGCATTCATCGTCCATCTTCTGTGAACCTAAGTGTACATTTTAATAGTATGTTACTTTTATATTCCATACCTACACGTAGAGGATAAGTTGACAAATTACCAGAATTAATTGTCTATTTTATTGCGACCGTGTAATTCCAAGAACTTCATAAGTAAGTAATTAAAATCTTTAAAAACTAAGAAACATACAAGCAAAAACAACTATAGCGATAAACCGAGGCTTGGCATTTTACTGATACTAAATACCTGTCTTCTTTAGTAACTGACATCTGACAATGCTCCTTTTTTTAAAAAAATAAAAAGGAAATAAAGGAAATACAGTGACTTTAAAAGCATTTTAAAATTCCTTTAGTAATTGTTGAAAAAAGGTGTTTCTTAAAACAGAAATTTCAAGAATTTTTCAACCGCTTTTATCGGTTATCAGTATTCTTTTGTTCGTCGTTTTTTTTTTGCCTTAATTGTCAAGAATTCTTTTTTTTTTTGTACCTACTTCGATTTAGTGGTTTCTCTTGTCATCTTGCTTACCCAGAATTCCAAGCGGTAATATCCATTGGTAAACATCCCTGCCCTTGAGAGAAAAAAAAAGGAACCTCAGAAAATGTGTAATTGAGTACGTGGAAGCTAGTACTTAAGGTTTTTTTTAAAAAAAAATCTCAGATTCCAGAAACAAAATTAGGGGAACCCAAGAATGAAAATGGAGACGAGGTTTGAGTGCATTTTTAGAACCCTCTTGAAAATCGCTGTGTGTGAGAATGAATGCTAAGACCAAAAAAACATAAAGGAAAATCAACATGCAAAAGCAATCTTGACAGTAGCTAGTTTTCTGTGTGCAACTCAAAACACACCCAAACCTGTCTATCAAAACAATGATACATATTAAATTTCATGCAAGGACGATGCTATATCATTATTTTATTTCTGTTGTGTTAGAGAGATGTATTCAACTACAGTGTTGCAGACTCTTTTATTAATAGTCTGAAATTCGGCAATTTTAATATTCCAGACAACCAACCATAGTACTTTGCGACATAATGTCATGGGTGCTCACGGAGCATTTATTCTCCCCTGGAATTTTGAGGGCGAATGTAAATTTCCATATAAAAGTTGTTACGGAAATAAATATGGATTTAATATTATTAATATTAGTATTAGCGGAGATTTTTTAAAGATCTTTGTTAGCAACGCACTTCTACTAGTAGTACAAAATAATCACTTGTGTGTTAGTACAGTGCTTACGATTATCTATTTTCAGGATGAGTATCCGTTATTTTAACTGACCAAGTCATGGTCTAATGCCTCCATGAGCTAAACAAACCTCTTGTAATACAAAATACTTCGAAATGCTAATACAGACAGATGAATTGACGTGTACTCTACCTTCGCTAATCAACAGCAATAGATATGTTAAACAGTACTTTATCCAGGGTTTTTCCTCAGTAGCACCAGGCAAATGTCGGAATGGCACCTTCAACATAGGTCCTGGCCGACATCTTCCCGAATCCTTTCCCCCTCACCTATCCCGGCCTAAGTCTTAGATGCCTAAAGGCCAAAAAAATAATTAAAAATTAAAGAAACAGTATTATATGTTACATGGGGGTGAAAAATAGCTCTGTCGATTTGCTTGTGTTATTCAATTTGTTAGCTTGTGTGTGTGCTTTTTTTTAAAATAGGTATATTTTAGTTTGATGGTTTGCTCGTCGGTAATAAATATATTCCTTGGTGTTTTGTTATTCTCTTCTTTGTTTAATTTAACCAGACAGTTCCCCAGTTCTCCAGATATTATTGCTTAAGTGTTTATTAATTATTAAGTTGTATAATTAAGAGTTTTAATGTCTAATATAGAGTCTTCGACATCATTGACTTACGAACACATTCATTGCTAGTGGAACAAACACACTTTGCAAGTTTATTGAATAAGGAGTCGTTCAAATATTACATAAGTAATCAGGAAGGGCTTCAAGCATTACTTATTTTATCTGACGACAATGGAGTAGGGGGATCGAGATAATGCTTACGTCAGATTAACTTAAAAGAAAACACACATTAGTGTAGATTTAAACATTTTTGTTGGAGCGGGGTACGAATTAATGATAACAAATTTGACAAGTCTTAAGTAAACGCGAGGGGAGAAAGTGGGATATCTACTTAGTTTTGCTCGCAAGGGTGTCAGTAATGAGTAAAAATGGGGTTACGTAATACTTGAACGACCACTCTTGACATATGCTGAGGATTTTTTGAAAGAATTATCATTGTAGAGAAAACTAATGATGTTCACGAAGATTAAGATTAGCGAATTTTATGATTTAGAACAGACATCAACAAACTTCCCGACCCAAGAGGTACTCTCCAAGTATGGAAGTATGTGTTGAGCTACCAAAGGTAGAAAATAAAAGTAGTTTCATAGATTCTATCTCGTACTAGCTGGCCAGACAGTAAAGTTAACCTTCCGCGAGCTACCGGTAGCTCGCGATCGACGGTTTGTCAACCCATGATTTAGAACGTTAGCTAGCATATCTTAAAAACGTATAGTTGGTTGAAATATTTTTTTGTTTTCAGATATGGCACTACTTCTTTCCAAGGCCGAGACGTACTTCCTTCCACTTGAAGAAGTAAAAATTTAACGCAACCCACATCTGATGCTTTTGAGTTCTGTGAAAATTGGTTTCTTACCTGAGGGGCAGGCATGGTTCTCTTTTCCTAATTACATGTCTCCCCCAAAGCGCACTCTTAAGTTTATTTCTCCTTCAACTGTAATTAGTGTTCGTCTCTCAGAAGTTCTTGGTAGGAAGGAATTACGTAAAAGGGACAAAATTTGCAGTAGCGTTGCGTCTGAGGTGACTTCAGAAAAAGTTGCGTTCAATGACCTCACTTACTTGAAAGAAACTATAGCTAACACAATTTGTTATTCGTATTATTTATTTACTTTATTCTGTACAGGTACGCGGCGTATCTGTGGCATAAGCTTCCTATAACGAGGAGGATGTCGTACCTCAGCGCAGGGTTCAATTTGTTACAAGTTAAGAAGGGGGATGCTAAAAATCTTGTGGTTGCTTGTAAGTTTTCACCTACATGTTTGGGTAGAAATACAAAGATTTTTTTTTCATAATTGGGACGATATTGGGAATCACCAACAACAGAAGATGAAATCGTCAAGCACGAGGGGAAAATCCCTCCCGCCAAATCGAACACTGCCTCAGCGAACGCGTGTTCTAGACACTAAATTTGGAAGAACAGTACCGTATTTCAACTTACGAGAGCGAAAAGAGGTACTTTTAGAGAAGATGTTTATCCGAGAAAAGATTAGACATTTCCTCTCATAGAAGGGTAGGGTTTATGATAGGCTCTTTTCGATGGTAATGTATTTTTTTAGATGAATTTCCATTTATATCAGATAATTTTTCATCTTTTGAATATGAAAGCATCACAATGTAATGTTAAAAATGTAAAAATAAAAGAAAAAAATATATAAAAGCTTTTTAAAGACATTATTTTAAAAAATTAGTACTAAAATGTAAAAAAAAATGTAATTTTGTTTATGCATGAATAAAAAGAAAAGCATGGACCGCGCCAATTCAAGTGTATATGAGAGAGCGCCCCATGCTTTTCTTTTTAGTCATGCATAAACAAAATTGTTTTTTTGTTTTTTTACTTTTTACGAATTGCTTTAAAAAAGAATGTCTTTAAAAGGATTTATTATTTTTTTTTCTCAAGCTGTTTTGTGAACCAAATCCTAAAGTGTTCGGCAACCAGCAAGACCCCATATCATTGCTGGTTAGTATTTATTTTAGGATACAGAAGTCTGTATTTAAAAAATATACAGGGTGGTAAGGTTACGGACCGACAAACTTCGGGGGGTGATAGTACAGTGAAAAATAAAGAAAAAAGGTCCAGACAACGGGGGGGGGGGGAATTCCGAGGCGTTACGGAGCTATAGCCTGCCGAAAGCGTGGGAAAATGAACTTCAGAGTGGATTATTGCGAAGACGAAAAATCGGAGAGTAGGCGGTTGAGAGTAAATTAGAGGAAGTCACACCCGGGCTATCCAAAAACGCATATTGGAAAATTCTACAAGCAGGGCGCAAGGGATTCCCCAAAGGAAGTAGGGGATTCCCAGAAAGTCTTCCAAGTAAAGATGGGTCAAAAGGATCACAAATGGGATGAGTTGCCAACAGGTAACAAGAATTCATTGCCGGCAAATCGATATCTCAACGAGAATTAATGTTATGACCATTTTTATAAAATAATGCGTGGTTGCATATCAGACAGGGGGAGCAATTAAAGACAGTCAACGAGCGTTTGGTTTATTTATTAGCAATGAGAGAGACTAGGAGTATCCAGTCGGATGGTGGTGAGTCTAGTAAAAAAGACGTCCTCGTTGCTCGAGTGGTCAGTACTATCAGGCGTCCGTGAGGTCACAGCAGTCTTGCATTGAAGCCCGCCTGGAAAAGAATCTGGTGTATGATTAAAGCGTAACAGCATGCAAAGGATGGACGGAGGGTATTAGTTAATGAAGAAGCATGTTCGGTTGCTTAGTAGAAAGAACGCAATGTAATACAGCAGCCAAAAAAGGATGACATGGAAGAGAGAAAACAAATACGCGTGTGTACGAGACATTAGGTGTTAACCGATGCAAGGCAAAATGTAGCAAGTTTTCCATACGATGTCACAAGCTTAAAT
>JAGDQP010046790.1:0-14024 GCA_022664845.1 Lepisma saccharinum
TACTACAAATACTAATATAACAACTATTACTACTACTGATACTACTGCTAATTCTACTAGTACTATTACTACTCATAATACTAGTGCTAACACTACTAACACTACTGTTGCTACTATTACTACTGCAAAGATTACTACTACTATTATTACTAGTACTAATACTATTGCTAATACTACTGCTAATATGTCTACTAGTACTACTAATATTAATACGAATACTACTAATAATACAAGTACTACTGCTACTACTACTAATGCTACTACTAGTACTACTAATACTACTTCTGCTGCTACTGCTTCTACTACTACTACTACTAATGCTACTACTAGTACTACTAATACTACTTCTGCTGCTACTACTACAAATTCTATAAATAAATAACCACTTGCGTTACAGACCGAAAGGTCCGGAGCCCGTCCCAACGCCAACTGTCCGCCGTTGGTGGAACTGCATCCATCTGAGTGTCGACCGTGGGGTCAGCGCTGCGCGTCACCTTGATCACGAACAGGCGTATTAGGGGCTTTCTAGACCAAACTACAAATACTATTATTATTATTACAACTAATACTAATACTACTACAATGCTTTAAACATTAAATGTAGATATTTTTTAACAACAATCCGAATTAAAATTATATATGCAAAGCTATTTTTTTATTTCTGATTGTTGTTTTAACTTAAACGGGACCATTATCTGATCATGTGCGAAAAATCATTGGAATCGGTCAAGCCGTTTTGACGTGATGAGAGGAGAAACATACTAACATACAATTTTATATAGAGAGAATATGTTGTGCCGAAATAATAACGCAAACCAGAGCCCTGCACGAGCCCCGCGCGTCCGTTCGTTATCTTACGCGTAATGGATTTTAGTTTCTTAAGAGGTGTTAATTTTTGCACTTATCTGTGGCTGGATTCGAACACTCTTATGATTCGCTTAACGCTCTGTTGCCCTAACCACTATCCTACTTTAAATATATATATGTCTTCCCCTAAGCAAGCTTTAAATCATTTTTTATATTACTTATTCTATTTTACTGAAAATACTCATTTATCCTAACTACCTTGAGTTTTAAGTTAAAATCACACAAACATCCGTGTCTTAGGCGGGATTCAAACCCACAGTCTTGGAGTCAGTGGACTAGCGTGCTAATCCGCTCGACTACCTCTATCGGCGTAGACGGGAATATCTTTTGATTGGCAATCCGTCTGTCAAATTTCTAGGATCGAAAAAATATACGGCATTTCGAAGGTTAAATAAGGCGAAGCCATACAAAGTTTGGTGGAGAATTGCTCAACATTATTGATATCCATTACATTTCTAATCCCTATACTCAAAACTTGTACATGACTCTTCCAAATAATGGGGAAAACTTTGGTAGTTAACTAGGCGCCTCGAAACAAAGGAATGTAGCGTTAATATAATACTAACTTCTTAGTGCTTGAGCACGTGGGTTCGTGTTTGTGGAGAACTATTGAACGAAGTGGTTCGGAACCCACTTACCGAAAACTAGGCCCCGGCCTTGGAGGCTCAACAGTTCGTTTCGGCCGTTCGTAACAATTGAAGCGTACACCGAAAGAAACGAGTATGTCCATGAGAAGTTATTTCTCGTAAAACGCATTTTAAAGTCCAACTCCCCATTTACTCCTGTGTATTTTATATTCTAAAAACCGCTTTAATGTGATTTTTGGAACTTTCGGATTGAAATTTTCTGAACGGATAGCTCGCATTGTGTAGTATTTGTTAAGAGTGCAAACTCATTTGTTATAAAATGCACTTACTCCCTTCTTTCCATGTACACACTTAAATTCTTATTGATGATGTTCGGTAATAGTTTTGGTGTTTCCGCATTGTCTTTATTCTCTTCATTATTAAAATATTTGCATCTGCTAATTAATGTCAAAATAATTTGTTAGCTTGAATGTAAATACCATTTGTAATCGGTAGAGAACGAAATTGAACGTTTCCATGTAGCTGGGAAATAGTAAAAATGTTATGGCAGCTCGGAATTAGAACTCATGCACATGGACATCAAAAGTACGATACTACCCCTTGGGTACTCGGGCTACGATGAATAACGTTTATTCCACAGATATTGAATATGTAGAGTTAATTTACGTACTAGACGACTTAACTCACTTTTTTTTTAGAAAATATAGAGAGAGGGGTGTGTACACGATCAATAGTACTAGTCCATGTATTCCCCAAGTAAGTTAATAATAAAACTATAAATACTAAATTTGGATATGTTATTTTGTATCAGTATGTAACATTATATAATCGATTTCTTAGATAACTGAATTTAATAGATTTCAACGAATTTGATATTGTAATATTCTCTGCATTGTTTTTAACTAAGCGAAATAAACGATGTTCAAACTGTACACTTAGGGCTGATTTTCATGAAAGCTTTCGTTGCTTACGATGTGGGTGAATAGCCAATTGAAATACGTGTTACACGCAGAGCACGTAATAGGAGACCTTAAAACACGTGTTTCAATTGGCTATTCACCCAAATCGCAAGCAAGGCAAGTGTTCATGAAAATCAGCCTTTACTCCTTCATCTTATCGATCGTTTAGCAACTAATTAAAAACGTCATAGCGTAAAGAATAGCGTAAGAAAGGGCGCTGCAGAAGGAATAAAAGCGGGATAATTATTTGATATGGGGCTTCCCTGTCTGTATTTTCTGTTATTATCTGTTGAACGAACTATCGTTTCATCGAAGTACTTCATTTGCCGATAGCGTTTATGATTGGCATTTAAGTTACTTTATGATTGGCAAATGAAGCTTATAATTAGCATTTAAATTATGTTTATGATTGGCAAGTGAAGCTTATAATTGGTATTTAAGTTATGTTTATGATTGGCAAATGAAGCTTTAGAGGAGATGTTTATTCTTACCCTATTAAACCATTTACTTCCTTGATAATGGAATCTTAAGCTGAGAAATCAGTGTCTAAGCGACACTCCGTCAATCAAAAATATTGCTTAAATAGATGTACCTGTTTCAGGTACTACTTCCAGTATGATTTGCTAAGCCGACACCGCTTGTCTTCATGTATCTAGCTATGACGTCATTTGTAACGATGCTGTAGTGACTTTCAGCCTTGGTTTCTCCGCAAGTAATCAGATTTCGTAATTCCTTTAAATGATCTTTTTTCTTGTTTTGATAACTATTCACCTCTCGAGGTTTGAGTTATTATTTCGGGAAAACATATTATGTATACCTAGGTATAACTGTATAAAAATGAATGTTAGTATTTTTGTCCTCTCATCACGCCAAAACCGCTTGACCGATCGCAACGATTGTTCGCACATGATCAGATAATGGTCCCGTTTGGGATGCTATCATATTTTTGTTAACCGAAAGTGATTGGGCCGCGAACTAATTAATAAAAGCAGTAATGTCATTGTTGATAACAATGCAATAAATACATTGTTTCAATTTTTAAGTTAAAACAATAATAGTAGTAGTAGTAGCAGCAGTAATAGTAGAAATAGTACAAGCTGTAGTATTAACAGTAGTAGTAGTATTAGTAATAGTAGTGATATTGGAAGCAGCAGTAGTAGTAGAAGAAGTTGTAGTATTAGCAGTAGTAGTAGTAATAATAATAGAAGTGGTAGTAGTAGCAGCAGTATTAGTGTCATAGCAGTAATAGTAGATGTAGTAGTATTAATAGTAGTAGTAGTACTAGTAGTAATTATAATAGTGGAAGTAGTAGTATTAGCAGTACCAATAGTAGTCGTAGTAATAATAATAGTTGAAGTAGCAGTAATAGTAGTAGTAATAGAAGTAGACATGTAATAGTAGTAGTATTTAGTAGTATAAATAGTTGTAGTAGTAGTATAAATAGTAGTAGTAGTAGTAATAAAAGTAGGCATGTAGTAGTATTAGTAGTAGTAGAAATAGTAGTTGTACTAATAATAATAACAGTAGAAGTAGCAGTAGTTGCTTTAGCAGTAGTAATAGTTGAAATAGTAGTATTAGCAGTGGTCATAATAGTAGTATTAGCAGTAGTAGTAGTACTAATAATAGTAAAAGTAGTAGTAGTAGTGGTAGTAGCAGCAGTATTAGTAGTAGGAGAGTAGTTTAAATTAGTACATATGCCCTGTTCTGCCCGACAGCACTTGTGTCCGGCCCGGCTCGGTCCGGAATGTGCCCGGCACGATTTGCGGCAATTTTCTCATCTACATGTGAGAAACTTTTGAAGCCAACCCACGTCACGGCAAGAAATTGATTTATTATGGAATAAACATAGGAGATGGGAATTTCATTTCGAGGTGGAAAGGAGGAATTGAAATAATTTTGAGCGTTCGATAGGGCAAACTTCCATTAAATACTTCATGATGTAGATTTGAAAAAAGAAATTGAAATCTATAATGGTATTCAATGTATGATGAATGCAACAGACTACTACGTTGATCGTTAACTCAAATGTTAAAAAAGGGTCACGCTTTTGATTTTTATGGGCGCTGGAACGAAAACTGATATTACTGGTACACTTTATATCGAGAACTTATGTGAAAATTGTATATTGGAATTTAGCTACTAATATTAGATGTGCGTATCCAGAGTTAGGGCTCATTTTCAAGAAACCGTGCGTTGCATTGAAGAATGTTAATACCCAATTTGATGTGAATATTTTGAACGGTACAAAAAAAGTAGTTGAGCTTAAAAGGAGACCTCCTCGTGGAATACGATTTGTATCCACTCAGTTTTGTACTAGTTCTCGAAGAGTAATTAAGAGCGTACTCGGTGCAGTATTATTCCCAACCTCCTCCTGTTCACTGCAGACCAAGCTAGGATTGTTACGAGTTTCAAAGCGCTCGGAAATCGGACGTCTGCTCGGTCGTTTCTTTTCTCTAGGAATCCAATTTAGTACATTTGTCGTTCACCTTCCATCAGTTCGTCTAGCTATGTGATCGGCCCATCTCCACTTCATTTTCTTCGCAGTCTTAATTACATCCTCTACCTTTATTTGTGCGCAAATCCATTCATTTGTCTTCCTGTTCCTCCTGGTTATTCCTAGCATGTATCTCTCCATTGCTCTTTATGTGACACTTAATCTTTGAGTCGTTTGCGCATTCAATGTCCAAGTTTCACATTAATACATCATGTAGTAGTAATAGCAGTAGTTTAGCAGTATTATTATTAGTAGTAGCAATTGTCATAATAGTAGTGGAAGCAGCAGTAGTAATAGTAGAAATACTAGTATTAGCAGTAGTAGTATTAGTATTAGCAGCAGTAATAGTAGTATCAGTATTAATAGTAGTAGTGGTGGTAGTAACAGTAGTAGTGGTAGTAGCAGTACAGTAGTTTAAATTATTGTATAAAGAGTCAGTTTTTCAAACAAATTACGATTAACATAGACCGACAGTATTAGCGCCCGATCCGAGTTTTGAAGTGTCCGGCCCGGCCCGGTTCGGCCCGACAGCATATGTGTACGGCCCGGTCCGACCCAGTGTACTTGAAACAAGCCGGGCCGGGTAATCCGCCAGGCCGAACGGGCACGTCCGGCCCGTGCAGGGCTCTGCTCTCAATACATAATATTAAGGCTTGGCACTATGCTCATCCCTGCTTTCTCCAGTTCGTAGAATTATGGAAAGACAATATTAGTTTTCTGAGAGATGGATCTCAAATATTCTCCAGACATCTTTACTTATGGTAGTTTTTCCTTACTATTGCCCATCCAGTGCTGCTGTTAACAACCAAATTTCTTATTGAAGTAGTTTTACTGCAAGGTCAAGTGTGCTAAGGTGCTCAGCTAGAACCAACACACACACACAATGAAAGCTAAACTAATAAATTTACATTTTAGTGGGAATGTATCTCATCGGTAAGTGCCAAAGAACCAGCGAGTTAATTTAAGTAATGAATTCTATTTTATTGTCCCAAATGGCGCGTATTTCTCGATAATGTACTTAGTTAGCTTAAAGGTCCTTTGTTCAGATGTGGATGTTCGTTAATTGTAGTTAATTTAATATACCAAAGTTAGCTTTCGGATATATAATACATGTTAAGAATCAAAAATAAATACATGAGCGCATCCTTTTGTTGGGTTTATGTGTATTGTGATGATTTAAATTTTGAACTTAATAAATATTAATTTAGACATCTTCGGTTCAGGCCGGATAGTTGATAATGAGATGAATTGGTGGAATGAAGAAAGTGGGAGGAAACGGGACAATTCCGAGAAAACCCACGCACACGGTATTCGTCCACCACAAACTCCACATGGCATGAGCAGGGATCGAGCCGATAACCCGTAGCCGATAACAGAGGAGAGCGCTCTACCGTTGAGCCACCACGTCGCAGGCAATATAATGATCTTGCTTACGAAATTCTATGAATATAAATACCCTACTGTTCGTCAGTTTACAATCAATTTGTAGATTTCCCGTTACAAAATGATATTTCAATATTAAATATAACAGGACCATGTAATTTTCTGTATTGCTCATAGAACTATAATATGCTTCAGTTGAATACAGAAAAAAAATAATAGTTGAGTAAACACAAGATGTTAATAATATCAATAAACAAATTTTTCTTTATTTTACGTGTGTCTGTCCTGTTTTAGACGTAAGCATAAATGCTGTGGCCTGTTTCCATTGCTTTTTTAGGGTCAGTTCTACAATCGAGAGCTAAGCTTCTGGCCAGGGCTAAATTGAGGCCAAGTCATTTTAGCCAATAGAGTACGCAAAATGAGACTTGGCCTCAACTTAGCCCTGGCCAGAAGCTTGGCCATCGATTGTAGAACTGACCCTAAATCCTTTGACAATGAAAAACAGTGCACTGTCAGCAATTTTAGCATATTTCAGTTCATTGCCTCAATCTTGAAAGCCATTGAATTCATGTAATCGAACATCATAATCCAAATGTGCACTAATAAACATTTTATTCCAGCATACAAAACGCTCGTATTTATTATTGTCCGTCATTTGTTTCACTGATGACCGTAGGGACTTAATCCAATTTTTATTAATACTTAGAAGTACAGGAGAACTGTTACACATAAAGAAAAATTGTTTTCCTTGACGAAAGAGCATTGCACAAAATTGATAAAAAACTGTAACAACGCGTTTGTGTCAAATTTTATTTTAAAACCGGGACGTATGAACTCTTAAAAACATCTTTTGGAGATAAATGTCTAAGCCGGTCAAACGTGTTTATCTGGTTTAACAGATTTAAAGATGGCCGCGATTCAGTCGCCCCCCGGTCCGGACGGCCTTCCACGTCAAAAACCAAGGAAAACATTGTGGAAGTTCGCGATTTATTGCGCTCGGACAGCAGACTGACAATTGGGGAGATGGCTGACGACCTGAATTTAACTTTCTACGCGGTTCACTCAATCTTAAATGACGATTTGAACATGCATCGAGTGTCCGCAAAATTCATTCCGAAATTGTTGTCAGACGAGCAGAAACAACACCGACTTAAAGTGTCCCAAGACCTGCTTCATCGTGCCGAAAGCCCCATATTCCCCTGATTTGGCCCCTGCCGACTTCTACCTGTTTCCTAAATTAAAATTGTCGCTGAAAGGGAAGCGATTTGACTCAATTGAGAAGACATCCAGGCAAATACGGAGAGAGTTGTTCACACGTTCATTCTTTAGATGTGTGTAAACTTACTTCTACTTCTTTATTGCCTAGAAAAAAGAAAAAGCAAAGAAGCAATATTTTATTTTGTATTTGACTTTTTCTGTGAGCGCAACCTAATTTCTTACGAAGTAAAATGAATGTGTTGCAAACGAGAGATATGTTTTTACAGAAACAGTGACCTACAATGGACAAAGCTTTGAACGCATCAAGTAATTCTCGGTGTAAAAGCTCGGATAGCTTTCCGAGAACAGAATGAGAGTGATCGAAGTGAAGCAATGTGATTGTTCATAAAAAAAATCGTAAAGGAATTATTAATATTAACTGTTAAAACTAGATTGTATTGATGACACGTCAAAGGATTTTTGTAACGTGTTCTGTCTGTGAATAAATCGCACATAAAACAAAATTACTTAATTTATTCTGATTCTTTCTACATAGGTTTTAAGTACTAAATAAGGATGTAAAAATGTGACCAGGCGTTCCTGATGTTTTTCAGGGGGTTTTCCTGTATGACCAAACAAATACCGGGATACTACCTTCAACTTAGACCCTGACCAATTCTTTCCTGACTTTCCCCAACCCCATTCCGCTTGAGTCGTAGATGCCTAAAGGCTAAAATCAGTTCAATTGAACACACAGTTTTAACCCAACATATTTTTTTTAATTGTGTGTGTCACGATAATGTGTACCATATAATTCAATTAAGCATATTGTTAATTTATTTTAAATCATATTCGCAATAATAATGCGTGGTGTAACCTACAGTAACGCATTACAAAGGAATAGGTTTAAGGCGTCCCAGACATATCGCAAGCACCTGTCTTAACGGAACTGTACCGTACTTAAGAATAAACCAATATACCGACAGATTAACTAATATGCTTTAAACTGCTCTTACTAAACTACTATGGAACCTAACGTAAAGTATTTAAAGTGATTCAGGGACTAGGGGAATATCTATAATTATAATGTCCATCCTAAGACTTCCACTTCGTACTTTCTTAAATGGGTGTTTTTTTTTGGGGAGGGGGAGGAAGAGGAGCTTTAACTTTTTTGGTTTTCAAGATTTCTGCATTCAACTTATCAATTTTGCTTTCTTATAATAGATTGTACGATTAAAGGGGCTTCATAACATACAATAATTGTAGCATACGCCACAAACACCACCAGATACGCAAGAAGAATTTGGGATTTTCTGAATTACAAGTAAGTGCATTCACTCCAGTTGCGCAATTGTACTATCCTTTTCACCAACCACACTTGCAAGCTGATAGCTAACATTGACATTCAGCATGTCCCATTTCAGGATATGTTGATATATTATAGACAGGTTACACGGATTGAGTGGCAGCGACAATGGGATGACATTGCTGTTAATAAATTGAAAGAAATTAAGGTAACTGTTGCTCAATGGAAATCATCTTGCCGAGGTAGTAGACGTGAAGAGGTACTTTTATGTCGCCTACGTATAGGACACAGTCGCCTGACACATGGATATCTCTTAGACGTTTGGATCCATCGCATTGTAATAATTGCAAGGTAGAGAGAGCGAGAGAGTGTGTCTACCGACTGGCTCTGGTAAGCACATTCCTCAAATGAGAAGCAGTCAGAATTGACAGAAAAAGCTTGACAAAAAAAAGCACCGATTTGTTAGAATTCCAGTTCATGACAATTGCGTATCACAAATAATCATGTAGTTTGGAGCCCTAAGAATCCAATGGCTATTTAAAAGTTGGAAAATCATGCGCTTGCTCATTTGTGTAACGATAAACGCGTCCTTACTTGGTACTGTTCGTGTTCAACAGGTCTTTTGCGAGTGAAGTATAAAAGGTAGATAAAAGTCTTCGGTAAACGTTATTCTGTATGGACCATTTTAGTAATTTTGAATTCATGAGTGCAACGCTTATTAAAATCCACAAATATCCATGCCCCAGGTGGGGTTTGAACCCGCGACCTTGGAAACGCTGGCCTAATGCATCAGCCCACACCTTGGTCAGCACATCAAAGGTAGTGATGATACAAATTCTATTATGAAAAATGAATGGCTTACAGATCTACAAGATAGCCCTGATTCATTAAACAGAAACCAACATCTAATTTCTTTCAGCTATAAAATCTTAATAGAAAAGCGAATATTAATTAATATTGTTCGAAAAATATTAGTGTGCAGGCATTAGTAAAGACTCGAAAAGAACTAGAGTAGAGTGGTCCGTAGAACCTCCAAACTAATAAAATTGGTCCGCACTTGAAAACAGTTTGCGGAACGCTGGCATACAGTATTTAAGATAGAAGATAATACAGTAGAACTGTTAAACACTTGTAAACATTATATTTGTGTATTACTTTTGATTACATACTATCATTTTCATTGCCCCAAATAGCATAGGATATCTATCCCAGGGATATCCGATTTAGACCTACAATATGCGTACAATGTCCCAGAATATTTGGGGACAAATGAGGATATTCTTTTTAGAATATTAAAATTATATTGTGGGTTGGAGTTTCAGGAATATTCTGAGAATATCTCCAAAGCATAATTGTTCTCTACATATTCGTAGAATATATACTTGGAATATCCTTAGGGAATGTCCGGTGCTCATTCCGGACATTCATGTATTCGTAGAATATTCTCCTCACAAACCAAAAATATCGTAGAATATGCTTGGGACATTCGTAGCATATTCCTAGAATATACCTGTGCTGTGTGGGGTAGAACAATGTTGAAAAAATTACAAAGTACCGAAGGTCAAAAATAAATATCAGTATCGAGTATTGAGAAATTCTGGTATCGACCTATCTCTAATTTATATAATTTATTTTAATTAAATATGTATCATTTGTATTATAGAACAATATTGAAGAAGGTATAGAGTATCGAAGTTCAGAAATAAGTATCGGTATCGAGAAATTCTGGTATCGACCCATTCCTAATAGATTATATTTAAAAAAATGTATTGATGTATATTAGAACAAAAGAGACAAAACTGAACAAGTTATGTCATGAGTATGAAACCAGAAGTGTTACAGATCAGAATATTGAAACAATCAGAAATAACAAAACATCAACACACCACCAAACTTACTATCTTGTACCAAAAATTTACATTAAAACACCTATACACATTAGAAAGGAGAAACAAACAAGCCGCTATAAAAAAAAAACTTATGTGTTGGTTACAAAGTCTAAATGACAATGATGTAGAAGCAGTGTTATGTAAATAATTTGTTATGGGTAACCAGACAACAGCAAACCAATGATAATTTAAGAATAAGACACACACAGGCTGTGAGTCAAAATGTTATGTAAATTTGTCATGTACAAAGTTAAATAAATTTCAATTTCAAAAAAATATTCCATACAGCATGGTTTAAAAACAATTTCTATGTCAATACAAAACTCATTTCTAGGGAAGAATCCATCTATCCATCTTTCTTGGACGTGAAGCAAGCATATGACGCAACTAACGTTGAACAATTAATCACCATATTACAACAGTTAAAAATTCCACACAATTTTCGTATAATTATAAGGAGAATGCTTAAAACGAGAAAATTCAAATTACTATACAAAGATGAAATATACATAAATAATGATGATTACAACAAGAAAGTGCTATGAATACTTTTTTGTTTGCAACATATTTATCAGATTTAGCTAGATTATGGAGAAATAATTATTTATGAGGATGATAGAACATATTTACATTATCCATCCGAACACATCATCATATAAATCAAAATATTTGAAAGGGAAAAAAAAAGTAAAAACTATCTGGAGACAAATCTAAAATAATAATTTTCACAAAAAATAACACTCCACTTAACTTCAGACCTAATAGACGTACAAACTTAGAAATCACAACTGAAATTAAATATTAAGTGATGTGGTATAACAATAGACTAAACTGGAAAACTGAAATCGTACACTTAATCAATAAAGGAAATAAAGAATTTACTCAAAACAATAGCAACGATTAAATGGGGTAATTCTCCGACAACAATGTTAATATTTTACAAGACTCTCTTTTGCAATAATATGACAGAAAAACAAAACGAACAATTAGAAGTTACACATACTAAGGAAATATTCAGGACTCATGAATAGTCTCCCAAATCAATTCTCAAAGAAGAATCACACACAAAACATTAATAATTTTAGAACGCCTCAAGAACTCAAATAATCGTAAACGTAGAATGAACAAAAATCATTTCAATCCATGGTATGATTGTTACAACACTTATGAAGATGAAGTATCCCAAATAATAATATGAAGAAGTCCGCCAATCTATTCATTGCATTTCAGTTCTGAATCAATAATAGACACTCCCATATCTACTTTTACAAATATGAATCAATATCATGAAAAATAGAATGGATATCTCTTCATATATTCAGACGAATCCAAACGGAACAATAGAGTAAGAGTAGCAATCTATGACCCCCAAAACAAATCTATAGAAACTCTTCGCTTAGCAGATAATGTTTCAATTTTCACAGACGAAAATTGTGTGGCTTTAAAACATTATTTACAATGATCTGAACCAAAATTTTCAGAAAAACCAATTCACATCCGCAATAAAGGCCTTACAATATACCGAAAACCAAACTCCGCAAAAGTTCACCACCCATAATTAACACACTATACATTTATCACATATTAAAACAACAAGGAAAAAATATACATATCACATATGTGATGGCACATAACTATTCAAAATGAAATAATTTTGCGACTCGTTAGCCCGTAAAGCAGTAAATAATAAAGAAATTACATACATCAAACTTCATTGGATGGATCTAATGTTTATAGTAATGAAGCAAATAAAAAATAAATGGCATACGTGGATATAACAGATTCCAATTCGACATAATCAAAGAAATAGACCTCATATTTATACTAATCTCTCAATTTCATGATATTCAAACATCAAGGCAGAAAGGAAAGTAATAATTCTATTTATACAGACTAAAATCACAACATACCACAAGTTGACATGTATATGAAATTAAAATTAAAGAAACACCATATTTTGACTGTGAAAATGAAACAACTGAAGATGCAAATCACATTTTATTTCAATGTTCAAAACATGAATAAGAAAGAAAAAGAAAGTCGACCTGAGCCTTAGATGATTAAAGGCCGTAAATAAAAATTCAAATTCAAATGAATAAGAAAGAAAAGGCTTAGTAAATGCTCTGCGAAGAACTGATCATCAATTGCGTCTATCAATTAATTATTCAGTTAGTACTCCCACAGTAAAATTAGGTATATTATGCAATTTAAAAAGGGGGAAAATAACTATGAAAAAAAGATTCGAGATCTTCTGTAAGCATAAGGAAAAGGAACCAAAAAAAAAAAAAGAAACCTTGTCAGAAAAGTGCATATACACATACTTATAATTACCATATGTTATCAACACGACTCATACACAGGGGAAAGAGAGAGAAGAAAAAAATAACTTAAATCTCAATAGCTCAAATGTTATATAACAATAAGTAACATTGCGCATAAAATAGAACACTATGTTTTTTGCAATTTCTTCCTTTTGTTACTCAGAGCATAAGAGAAATAAGGAGATAAAACAAGTGTCAAATATAACGCGACATTCCACAGCCTTAGATGAAGGCTTAAACAAAGCACAATAAAAATAAAGAAGTAAAACAAAGTGACAAATAACACGTCGTTTCGCAATCCATTGAGAAGACTTAATCAGAGCACAAGAGTAGCAAAGAAGTTTAAAATGTGACAAATTTAACACGAAGTTTCGCAATCTATTGTAATCAAGCACAAGAGGAGCAAAAACGTAGAAAGTGTGACAAATATAACACGACGCTTCGAAATCGTTTAGCGAAGTCTTGATCAGAGTAATAAGAGAAGTGGTAAAAGAAGTGACAAATGTTGAAAATGAGAAGAAAATAAGAACAAATCGAAAAAACAAGCATATAGAGTGAAGTTTAAAATCTAATATATAGAGTGAAGTTTAAAAAAATATGTATAACTTTTACAGGTGCTAGTTGGAATAATTACAATTAATTCTTCTTCTCAAGCTCAGCTACTGAAATATAGATTACCAGAAACAGAAATAGATTATGAACTTGAAGGTTTAAACACACTATGCTTGAATTTGTATGAGCATCATTGAAGAAAAAACGTTAGGTTTGCTAGCATCTAGCGTTAGAGATCGTTGTTTTACCTTAAAAGCAAAGTTAGCCACTGTCGGAATTTTCAGAGATTAGATAAGAATGCAATGTCGTTGGAACAGCATATTGATAGGTGATTGGGAAATGTGCATTGATATCACAGTTATAAGAGAGATGGTACTGTTTCATGTAAATTACTATATTCTCTGAAATATATTTTAATTTTGTTTCCCCAAAGGCTAGTAATGAAGTCTGTTTTCATGGAAGAGAGAGA
>JAGDQP010046791.1:1724-15201 GCA_022664845.1 Lepisma saccharinum
CAACATCGACCGCAAGACCGAATCGCTTTGGAAAGAAGACAATGCTGCGCATTTGGTGGGATCAGAAGGGTGTTGTGTATCATGAGCTTCTGAAACCAGGTGAAACAGTTAATACCGTTCGCTACCGTCAACAAATGATCAATGTGAACCATGCATTGATCGAAAAGCGACCAGAATGGGCTACGGCAAAGTTATTTTGCAGCACAACAACGCCCTATCGCAAACAGAGAAAGCGGTCATAGACACCATTCCTGCCCTTGGCTGGGAACTCTTGCCCCACCCGCCGTACTCACCAGACTTGGCCTCTTCCGACTACCACTTGTTTTCATCGACATCTCACTTTCCATGCAACAGTTCAACAATTACGGAGATGTCGAAAAGTGGCTTCATGGTTGGACCACCTCACAAGATGTACATTTTTTCTGTGAGGGCATCCACTAATTCCCAGATAGATGGAGAAAATGTGTGACTAGTGATGGCCTATACTTTTCTAATTCATAGTAGTGCAATATTTTCTGTGACATTAAAGTTCTTTAGAATTCGCTTGATGTCATCTTGGTGTTTTAAAGTCGACTAGATGGCAGTAGCCACACCATGAAAACAATGCTTATTTCTTAAAACTTATATCCGCGCAGCGTGTAAGAAGAGTTAAACCAAGTTGTTTTGACATTTTGTATGGTTATTTACTGAGTTCTACCCTTACGACTGTCACCATTCCAGCTTCGAAATTATTTCTTCCGTACCATGTTCACCATTATGAGACACAGAAAAGTCCAAGCACAACTGGGAGTTGTAGTACTAGCCAGGTGGTTTCGAGAGAGAACATCGACATCAAGAGTGAAAGATGTGTGATTGGGAAGCGGATCGACTGCGTGGCGCAGTGGTTAGCGCATTGGGACGGTTACCCAAAGGTCCTGGGTTCGATCCCCTGTCCAGTCACATACTTTTCACTCTTTGATATTAATGGTATCTGTTGGTATGCAGCTATTTTCCCTCATGCGTCGTATACACAAAATACTGAATAAAAATCTTACTATAGTTCGTGATTCCCGGTGATCGCTTCCTCGGGCGACAGGAAAAGTTAAAGCACGTGATATTTATGCGTTACTTTCGGTTATAGGTTTGTGGTTCACGTTCATACCAATGCCAACACGGAAGTGACGTCATAACAGGGTGACAATTGTTTCTGTCCTGTTCATGGTTCATTCTATAGGCATTACCGCACTGTCTTGTTGTTATTTTATTAAATTTAGCGAGCATATATCCTTTTTAACTTTTTCTGTCGACTGAGGATGCGATCGGCTAGAATCGCGAAATATATCACCCCATTTTATTTAATGTTTTGTTGTGTATCGTATAGCAGAGAAATAACTGCATATCAACAGGGTGGAAAATATTTTTCTACATTTTATTGCAAGTTTACTGTTATGTACCTTTATTGAGATTTTTTTTTTTTTTTTTTTTTTATTGAAGAAAGATGCTAATTTTTGTACAGAAAATGTGTATTTTTGTATGTGTTTGAATATTTTAATTTCGTTGTTGCATTACTCTATTTACTTTGACTATACGTTATCCATCAAGGTTGGCATTTATCGTGAATGCAATTTTCCTTAATCATTTAAGTAGTCGGCTCTTTTTGACTCATTGCCCAATAAATAATGTTTCAGTGTTGGAGTAATAAATCAACTGATGACAAAAAATTTATTACTTTTTTTTTCGATCAGCCAATATGGCTTCTACCAAGGCATTAGGTGGGTATAGTTGTAACATCGCATAAACTCTAGGCGCAGGTCAACAGGACATCAGTGCCTGCTTACAGAACAACCAAAAACATTCCTTGTCTCACGTTAAGAACCTCACTTCCATATCACTGTAGCGTGGTGCTGCCACAAGATATGCTGGTTCTGTTAACTGCCTTTTTATTGTTTGATGAGATTTGGCATATCGTCGCCTATAATGTGCAACTCAGAAATCACTACTTTTGAGAGGTTTTAGTGCCACTGTAAAGTCCGTTCTCTTCCACTTCCATCGTTCTAACTCATTTGTTAATATCGTTTGTATGTGTCTAATGGTCAAATGATGGAACCTCGTTACTTATCATTGAACCAGCTGTTAATTAGGATAGTTCTTTAATTTTCCTGCTTTTTTTCTTGTGATAACGTGCTTGCACACTATAAGTAACGATATGTAATTTTGTTCTCCCGAGCCGCTCAATTTTTAAGAGTTCTTAGAGCGTATGATGCGAAGTAGTTAAGGTGTGCAGCAGCTGTTTATTACACGCTTTATATTAACTTGCTCTGTATCTCTGATACAAATCTTGTAATTGATTTTTACCTCACTTCCCATCATCCGATTTCTTTGAAATTTTGTAATCTTGCTTGCTTCCGATGACAATACAATATTCAGTCATTAGATATACGATAGAGTAATCCAGTTAACTGTAATTAATTAATTAATTAATTGGAAATTATCCTTAAATGCACGCAACGCCGCATCTATTGTGTGAAGTTTGGGTTGCCTACCGTGCAGGGAGTTTAATATTCACCTATATAAAAAAATATTTTTTTAGGATGGACTAAAAAGCAAAAAAATAATTAATTGAAATAATCTTATGAATCGGAAAATAAAAGCGTGGGTGCTCTTGCTTACCTTATCATAAAATCACAATATCGAAGAGCACCCACGGTTTTATTTTCCGATTCATAAGGTTAATTCAGTATATTATTTTTTTACTGTTTTGGTCCATCTTAAAAAAAGCATGTTTTTTTTTTCAGAAATCATTTTTTAATTATTATTTTTTTTTAATATTGTGTTCAGTTTTATTTGATTTGTCGTATTATTGATTTAGGTACCATTTTTGTCAGCTGGAAAAGATGTGGGTAAACGAGAAGTGTGTTTCCGTGGCCACAGCGAATTCTCAGGAGATTTCGTGGTGGAAGAAATTGAAGGAGACGGAGGACAGTTATTTAGGAGGCTAGTTTTCCTACAGAACCAAAATGTCATCCAGTCTGAAGCTAGGATTAAATTAGGTGAGTTAACAGCTTCTGCCACTGAAACGTTTTTTTTTATTTATTTTAAATAAAAAAGACAATTACGATTAATAATTACCGCGGAATCTCGTTACTCCCAACATGTTACAAAGTATTGAGTAATATCCTGCTAACACATCGTATGGTGTACGTAGATGAAATAATTAGAGATCACTAATGTGCTAAAAAAAAATAATCTACTTTGGATCAGATTTTTGTCTTGAGACAAATATTCGAGAAGAAGTGGGAATACAATGGAACGGTTTACCAGCTGTTCATATATTTTCAGCAAGCATATGACTCTATCAAAACGGAAAAACTATACAATAAGCTGGTGCAATTTGGAATTCCGAAAGAAACTGGTTCAGCTAGTAAGGATGTGTCTCAGCGACTCCATTAGCGGAATACGGATAGGTAATAATAATATGTCAGATCGTTTCGAGATTCGCAACCGATTGAAACAAAGCGATGCCTTGTCACCACTACTGTTTAACTTTGCGTTAGAATATGCGGTTCAAAGAAAGACAAAAAGAGAATAACATTGAATGGCTTAAACCAACTGTTCGCATACGCGGATGATGTAGATTTAATAGGGGGCGATATAGACCCACTACAAAGTAACACCGATGTTTTAGTAACAGCGTGCGATGAGATAGGTCTACAGGTGAACGTAGAGAATACAAAATACCTGATAACAAGTCGAAACACAGAGGATAAAGGAAATAAGACACATAACAATTAAGAATGAGATCATAGAGAAAGTAAATACAGTGGAACCTCGATATATCGAACCTCAAGGGGAATGAGAAAACTTCGAATTATTGAGGATTTCGATATACCGAAGTTCGATTTATCAAGGTGATTCCTGACTGACTGCAATGTATGGAGGTCGAACACAACCAAAGGAGAAAACTAAGTTTCACACACGTGCACTTTACTGTCAAACTGGACTCGGACTAACTGATGACAACGGATGGGGGAAGGGGGGGGGGTATTGCTTGCGATAACAACTGTAGACAATGGTGGGGGTGACAGATTGCAACATGAACGATTGTCGTTCAAAGAGCGAACTGAGTTTCGTCTAAATACAGTACAGTATTATAGAGTTTACCCAAACAACTTCGATATATAGAGGTTTTTCAATCAAAACTTCGATAGATAGAGGTGCGGTGTCAAGCCAAGCAAGTATGAAAATTCGAAATATCGAGGTCTTCCTGACCAGTCCTTTGAAATATAGAGGTCAAAATACACATGGGAGTGATAGCAGGTTCAAGGGGAATGGAAGAACTTTGATTTATTAAGGAATTCGATATATCGAGGTTCCACTGTACATTTAAATACTTGGGAACATATGTAACAAGCAAAAACAAGGCCACGGAAGAGATAAAAAAAGTCGCTTAGCATCGGGCAACGCATGTCTCTACTCAGTCCAGAAACACCTAACCTCGCGATTAATATCAAGAAAACTGAAATGAAAAATATACAGAACACTTGTTCTGCCGGTAATACTTTACGGTTGCGAAAGTTGGAGTACGACCCTAGCAGATGAACATAAATTATGTTTGTTTGAAAATAAGGTTTTCAGACAGGTATACAAGCTGAAATGGGACGAGCTGACCGGAGAACGGAGGAGACTTCATAATGAAGAACTCGAAACACTGTATGATTCACCCGATATTATATGAATAATGAAATCACGAAGGCTAAGATGGACATGTTATGGAGTTCGGATGATGAAAAAACAAAGATTGTGGTTGGTAAGAGGCCGTTGGAAAGACCGAGACGTCGTTGGGATAACAATATTAGAAGAGATATTTGAGAGGTAGATGTTAAGATGAAAACTGACTTGATGTTGCGTAAGATAGAATTCAATGGCGAACATTTGTGAGTTCCATAAGCCATAGGGTGAGTTAGACGTAATATTGTAGAATTTGTGCACAATTATGAGAATCCGTAATAAAAATGTAAATGACCTGAAAATTGAAATCAAAGAATGCTTGTGTTTTCTCTCCATTTTAGTGACCTTAAATAATAAGTGTCTGCGTTTGTCCCCCTTTCTAAGGTCCCTTGACAGCGAAACTATAGCTAAAAGGACCTTATAATACCGCTCAGTCAATCCGTATTCAGAAATTAAATCTCAGGAACCACAAGGTGTAGAGACGTGCTTGAGGTGTCGTTGGAAAGGCCATGACTAGAGCCGACGGAAACGTCTTGATGGGTACAGTGGGTGTATTGCCATCCATTTTTTTTTTCAAAAAATATAATTGTTCAAATTGCTTCCATTCCGTTAGACCTGTATTCACCAAAACTGGCATAAACATCATTCAGCACTATAAAAATATAATCCCTATTCAAAAGCACCTCGTTCTTAGTGTTGTTATTAGATTGCCTCCATTCTATTTGACCTATCTAAACTCAACATTATTTGACACAACAATGAAATAACATTGTTGTAAACAAATTATCTCGCTTTATATTAGTTTATGTTATAATGTGAGTTCCCGTTTATTAGATTTATTTTAGTATTATTCCGTTATGAGAATTATTATTGATGTATATAACTTTTTTTTTTAAGCTAAAACAAGGAAAGGGAAACCAAAAAAGGTAGTGGACTTCACGTATCTCGCCTGTGAATTCCACACCTACATGGTTGCTGGGTTAGGTCTTCTGCCTGAAGTACAAGATGATTTAAAGGTAGCGGTCATTGGAGTAGGTGGAGGAGGCCTCTGCATGTATATTCACCGTTGTTTCCCAAAGGTAAAGGACTACACATTTTTTTTTCTTTTGCTGTTTCCTCTGTATTTCACCACCAGCTGGCTTCAATTTTTTTTCTTCCCCTTTGGTATATTTTAATTTTTTATATTTATCTACTTGTTATTAATTTGTACAGCCTCCTGCATAGCGTAGTCGGTAGCGCGCTCGACTTCTGTGCGAGCGGTCCCGAGTTCGATTCCCGGTGAGGGCTCAAAAGTTCGGTGTTGACCTAGCATCGTGAGAGCGATTGGGGAGCTACTTAAATAAAAAAATGTAGCGGACTGTAGTTATAAAAATCAGACACGTGGCTACGAAGAGGCGTTACGCTGACCACACAACCCTCTAATAACTGTAACGTAATACAACTGTCTGACAGGTCAAGGCCCTTAGGGACTGTTGCGTCACCCAGTCAGTCATTTATTTGTACGGTTTAAAACGTGTACGATTTCCAGTAGTATTTGGAGTACTGAAAAAAAAAAAACTTGTTCAGCTGGTGAGGATTAATATTGAATGACGTGAACCAGCTCTTCTTTTACGCGGCTGGTATAGGTTTAGTAGAGGCCGTTATAGATACACCACAAAGTAATACGGATATAAGAAGCTTGCGAGGAGATAGGTTTATAGGTGAATGTGGGGATATTCACAAGCCGAAACGCAAAGGAAGAGGGGACATAGAAATATAACAATGAATAATGAGATCATGGAAACAATAAACAAGTTTCAATAGTTGTGAGCATATGCAACAGACATAAACGAGGTCACGGAAGAAATGAAAAAGTCGCTTAGAATTGAGCAACGGAATCTATGCTCAGTCCAGTTCATATCCTCGAAATCGATATTCTGTCGATATAGTGTGGTCATTTTAAGCCAAAATTTTGTGATTAGGTTAAAAAAACTTGAAAGCATTAAACCTGATGTACATATAGAATTTGGCCACCCAAGTAACATACTAAAAGTCCCCCAAAATCAAACTTGTGCTACGGCCGCCATCTTGGCGCGAAAACTAAGCATCACATCGAAGAAAGTGTCAAATGAAGTTTGTTCAGCACACAATTATGAATCTTTTTTTTGTAATTACCGTTTTTTCCATTTGATCAATCCTAAAGTCACAAAATGACATCAAAGGATAAGCGTTTTTTAGCAGTCAGAACCTTGAGATGAGTTTTATTTTTTATTTAAGCATAGGGTTTGCTAAATAGAAAGTACTTGGCCACCGAAATAAGATATGAAAAGCCTCCAAACATCAAAGTTGTGCGAAAAAGTTTTCAAAATTCTCTCAGTTTGTCTTAAGGTGGAAACTTTCTCTTCTCTCTCTCTCTCTCTCTATCTATCTCTCTATCCGTCCATCCATCCATTCATTCAACCAACCAAATACTATTACCATTAGTAGTAGTAGTGGTTATCCATACCTTGAGTATTACTATACATAAAATTTACCTTACAACAATCATATAATCTAAATTTGAATAAAAATCTTCATTTATTAATTTCATTGTTGTTCTTGTAAATAATGTATTCTTTATTGTTATCAGTACTGTTATATCGTTATCAATTAGTATATTTTTAATTAATTGATCACACAGATACTTCCGGTGATTGAAAATATACGTACACTCTATTCCGGGACCCAAGGGACACGTATGCAAAATTTGGTTGAAATCGATGCAGGAAGGTAGATTTGTTTACAACACAAATAAGCATATATTCACTTTTACATTTATATGGATGAAGAAGGTTCAACTTTGAATTTTTATTAATGGCCTTTAAGCATCTAAAGCTCTGGTCAGAAGAGAGATCGAACCCAGGACCTCCGGAATGCTACGCCAACGCTCTACCACTGAGCTACGGTGGCTCGGTAAAAGAAAAGTGTGTTTACATATTTTGTTGATAATCTACAATTTTGCACCAAAATATTTTATTTGCTTATTTTCATATTTCATTCAGGACCCGACGGTTTTCTGTGACAAAAACCGGTTACAAATTCCGGGGGTTGCTTTGTGGGACTAAATGATTCCTGGAGGAATCTCACTCTCAGTGATCAAGGTTTGAACCAGTGCTCTCCCAAAGTGCCGATTCTAACCTTCTCCTATAGGCCGTAAAAATATTGGCAGTTTCGGAACGACTTTATTTTTATCACAAGTTTGCGCTTCGCCACTGGAACTTAACACATGAACATAAATTACGAGTGTGTCGAAGATAAGGTGTTGAGAAAGATGTAACGGGACAAGTGACCAGAAAGTGAAGGAGAAATCCACAGATGTGATAAGAACAATGAAATCACGGCGGGTAAGATGAGCAGGTCATGCAGCTTGGGTGGGGTGAGAAACGAGGATAATATTGAGAAGCCGAAGGAAAAGAGGCCGTTAGGAAGACCGAGATGTTGGGAGGGCAATATTAGAAAGGATCTTCGTCAGTTTGTAGTGAAAACTGGCTTAATCTTTCTTGTTCGAGATAGCATACAATGGACGAACGTTTGTTACTCTGGCGATATGCTTACGTGTTCCGTAAGCCATATAGTAAGTTTATTTTTATTCACAGAAATTGTAGCTCAGTGGTTTGAGTAATCGTCCGATCAGTGAGACACGTGGGTTGATTCGTAGGCAGACCAGCTACTAATTTTTTGTTTAGATTTTTTTAAAACATCTCCTGTGAATACTGTATTAAGTGTTCCACACATAGGAGACACCTTACTAAGTAAATAGTTGTATAATCTTTTGTGTTCTCTTTTAATCTGACGTTTAATGTTGTTGTATTGTCGTGTTTAATATAAAAAAAAAAAAAATTCTTTGTAGATGAAGGTGATTGGTGTCGATATTGATCCGGACATTATAAGTGTTGCCAAGGCGTACTTTGAGTTAACCGAAGATGCTCAACTGCAAATTTATATCGGAGACGGAATTCAGTTCCTTCAGGATTCAGCACAGAAAGGTAAATACGGTTTTGTTTTTCTTCGTTGAAAAAAAAAGGGGGCGTGTAACTTTACAAATCGTTTCTAAGGGGCTACAACTAGGTAAGGAAACCCAGCGCTGGTACCAAAGTAGCAAAATTATCTCGAATTGCAGTGCTTGTAAATATAAATATGTGAAGCTTTTCGCTCTTTAACCTCGGAGCTTCTTCTGGCGCAACAAAAATTTATTTTAATATGGAAGGTGTAATTAGAAGAAGATTATATAATTGACAATACTTTCTATAGTAAAATAAATGTTTGTTGCTCCAGAAGAAGCTCTTAGGTTAAAGAGCGAAAAGCTTCGCGTATAAGACATCTACAACATTGCAGAGGGCACTTCTGTTTTGTATGCACTTACCCTCTGTGCGTATTTAAAATATGTTTATTCTAAATAAACAGATAAATCTAGGTAAGCAAGTATTAGAAGCTGTTCCATTATAATAGACTAAATGAAAAAAAAAAGTGCACGTTGTGTTAAAAAAAAAGACATGTAATACTACTCTTAACTCATAATACAAGATCTGTTAGAAAAGTATTGAGACTGGCAACACGCACGAACTGGCAACCCTGCCGCCTCCCCCTTTACGTGGCAGTTAGGTTAATCCCTGCTGTAGACTCAGTATAAATTTGAACTTGGTATAGTTGATACGCAATTGTTGAGGACATTGAAGAGAAGTTGTGATTATGAAAAGCGTTGCGGAAATAGACCGGCGCAAAATTTGAGGAAAGTTTCGTGCCATCAAATTTTGTGTAAAGCTTGGCGTATCCGCTACTGTGACTTACGAAAAGTTACAAAAGGCTTATGAAGAACATTCCCTATCCAGGGCACAAGTGTTCGGATGGCACAAGGTCTTTTAGGGGGCCAGGCAAAAGTGGAAGACGAAACTCATTCGGGAAGACATTCAACCTTAAATTGAAGTCTCCTTGTGGTGTCATATCCTTCAAATATTAAAGATATTGATAATTTTGTAAGGTTGAAAAAAAAAAAAAAAATACAATGACAAGACCGAACCAGCATTCTATACATATTAATTAACATGTTCTGCTTACGTATATACTGGTTTAATGTTGCCACACTATGTAAGGTTTCGGATTTTCCACCGCCCATCTTCTGTGAACCCGAGTGTACATTGATTATCCCACATATCAGGCACATCTCTTGTTAGACATGAAAAATAGCATCAAGTTTGCGTGCATGCTTAGTGTTTAAATATAGCTTCATTCGATCGTAGAATTAATTTCGAGTGCCCGCATTCGTCTGATTGCGTTTTGTACAATAGACTACCTGTTCTATCCCCCTGAGTAAATTCCATGTACAGTCAGGCGCGGTGTCAGTACTGAAGAATGTGACGAATATTTTGCTCGTTCAGAGATGCCACGTAGCTCAGTGTTGCGAGAATAAAATCACACCGCTGTACATAGTGTACAATATATTACTGTTCTTAAAAAGTGTTCATGGATTGTCACCTGTCAATTGTTCGTTTCTTCTTTACAGGGGAAAAATTTGATGCGGTGTTGTTTGACGTTGATAGCAAAGATGTTCAAGTGGGAATGAGTTGTCCGCCACAGCAGTTCGTATCAAATGAAGTTCTTGAAAGTGTCCGAACATGTATTACGGAGAATGGTGAGTATATTGACAGGTTGTTTTTTTTTAAATGAATTTATACTGAATCATGTAATGGGTAAGATTCGCCGTAGCTCAGTGGTAGAGCATTGGCTTAGCATTCGGGAGGTTGTGGGTTCGATCCAAGCGGCCGACCATCCTGACTGAGGTTTTTCCTGTCACACCAGGCAAATGCCGGGATGGTAACCTTTAACATAGGCCCTGGCCGACACCATCCCGAATGTTTTTCCTTCCCCTATCCCGGCCTGAGCCTTAGATGCCTAAAAGCCATAAATATTAAAAAACAAAAAACAAATATAGCTTCTAATAATTGTAGGATGAACGAAACTGTAAGCTATATTAAAATAGGAATCAGATTATTTTTAATGTGTATTTTTGTATTTACTTTTTGCCTGCTAGTGATGTCTTTAATCTTTTTTTTTTCTTCTCCAAATGGTATATTGCCAGTGTGTATTACTTCAATACCGTTTCTGTATGGAAAGCAGAGTTCGATTTGCCGGGGAGAGGGACTTTTCATCACGAACACCCACCTCTCGAAGATCACTTCTAATATTGTCATCTCAACGACATCTCGGTCTTCGCAACAGCCTCTTTCCCTCTTACTTCCCAAGCACGTTCGAATATAATCTTCATTTTTTCCTAGCCAAGTTTCGAGTAAGTGAAATGTACCCTAATATTATTCCTCAAAAATGGTGTAGTAAAGCTTTTCGCTACTTTTCCGGTAGCGTCGTCAGGCGTTGACAAAGGTTGAATGAATATGTAATGTGTTATTTTTCATTGTAAATTGTGCCGTTTGCGTTTGTATATACAAGCAAAGTTGTGTAAATGTTGGAAATTACGTGAATTGTGCTAATGTATACATCTTAATCACCCCCGACACTTGTAAACTCTGCAAGTTGCATTCAGCTGTTTTGTTAATGTTGCCAGGACGTTGGAGAAAATAATATTGTATAAAAAAAATTACATGTCTTTGGGAAATGTAAATGAGTTTTTGGACATGTCTTTTGGAAAGTGCATGTACTACAGAATATATGTTGTTATGATGAATTAATGTACGAATTTTAATAACATTTTTTGAAACTGGTATTGTGTGTTTAATTAACCTATTATTAGAGGGGGGGTGTGTGTTAAGTGAAGGGGGGGTGGTGTGTGAATATTTAATCCCGTATCGATATTTATTTCCGGTCTATTTGGAATTATGGGGCAAGCCTCAAAATCATCTCTCCAAGTTACTGGTGACATTATGAAACCTTTGAAGATGCAATACAATTTGATGATGTCCCCCATCTCGAAGTGTTTGCGAAGGCCTAATACAGGATTTTAGAAATTAGATTCCCTTTCATATTCTCTAACTTGTATAGACAAGCAACGCGTGGTCATCCCGATGTATATACCGCCGTTATATATGACTTCATAAACTCCAGATTTTTGCTTATAATCTGTATCCTGTGTATGATTTTTCATGTGCTTTAGGTGCACACTGTACACAAACCTGTGCATATGCCATTCTTGCTAAACACTTTTCACTAGACATATCCAAAAACTCATTTAGTAATATTTTTATACAATATAGTTTTCTCCCATGTTCTGATAATATTCACAAAATGGCAGCGTTTACAAGTGTCGGTGGTGATAAAATGTACATATATTAGCACAATTCAGGTCAATTTCTACATACTTGGTTGTAGATACACACACGCAAACGTCATAATTTACAAATTATAACGCTTATTACAAATTCAATGAACCTTTGTCAACGCCTGACGACGCTACCAGAAACGTGGCGAAAAGCTTTTGCAGATTAGACTACAACAGGAGTCTCCATTTTTATTATTATTATTATTATTATTATTATTATTATTATTTTGTCAGTGGATTAAATGATGAAATAACTTCTTGTGTTTTAAATTATGTGACTTTACGTTCAATGTACAAAATATAGTAACTAATATTCGATTTGTTTGGGGTCATTAAAAATCGCTACACGGATCGCATCCGGTCTGCAGATTGGAGATCACTGCACTGGCATTTGAGTAAGTTTGATTTTGTTTATGATGTGTGTGATATAAATGTGATGCCGTGTATGAATTCGAGTAATTTTATTGTTACTTTGTCTTTTTTTTTATCTTTGTAGGAGTTTTTATTTTAAACGTCGCGTGCAGGGATTCGACTCTAAAGCAGAAAGTCGTGAGCAGTTTGAAGGAACATTTTGGAACATTGTGCTCGTACAAGTTGCAAGAGGAAGTAAACGAAGTGTTCTTGTGTATAAGGACTAACAATAAACAAACAGAGGAGATAAAATGTTGTGTGGAAGCAGCAGTGACGAAAGTAAACGCAATTTCGAAAAGAAGAAAACTCCAAGACAATGACCTTGTTAATACGGCTGAATTTATGAAAAACTTAAAATTTACGTGATTACTAATATGTGATATGAAGTGTGATGTATGTATTTATTACGCTGTTAATGAATAAGTGAATATATTTAGTTTGTTAATGAATCTTTGTGTAACCACTTAAAATATAGGAAAGACTTGCCTGGACGTGTTGTATAAGGATTATCGCAACCCTGCACACGAGACTAGGTGGTAGCCGCAGTAATAAATCCGTTAACTCTGGTTCTGACACATGCGTGTGCACGAGAGGAGCCAGTGTCGCTTTCCATATATTCTTATGGGGCACCGCACGCTGGGTAACTTGGTCACTTGATTTTGAACATGGTTGTCATTTTGGTTTTTATTGCCGCTGGAATATGGATGATCTCAAAATACGTATCTCACTAACTTCCCCCCCCCCCCTCTCTCGAAATTGTACAGATCGAACACTGAGTGTAGAAAAAAGTAAAATTCAGCCATGGTGCAGTTTGTTTCTGCCAGTACCACTCATTCCGTTGCAAGTAATTCACATAGGCACTTGTGTACTTACCTAGAGACAACAGGCAATAAACAAAAAAGTGTTACGAAAAGCTGTTCGGTATTTTCGTTATGCCTGATGCACAAGACGTTCGATACTCCATGTGCCCGCTTTCAAAGCAGAAGTAATGAAATAAACCTCTTCTTTCACATCTCCGTTTTTATTCTATTGTACACCTCGACTAATATATGTTCGTACTGTACTGTGCAAAAA